>JAQFZU010001543.1:0-12903 GCA_034696185.1 Henia vesuviana | reverse complement strand
GAAACTTACTTTTCACAATTTTTATTCAATGAAAGTATTTAAACTTAAAAAATTCTTATTTTACAAATTATTGTTTACAATTGTTAAACCACCATCTTTAACATGTTAAATGGTACCCTAAAATTACCCAGCATGCACCAAGACCATCATAAACAATGTGTTAAATGCATTATGGGATTGCTCTTGTTAAGTGGCGTTAGACATTGGGTTTGTAATTTTACTTTAAATTAAGGTATATTTAAGCCATTTGTACATTATCATTACTTTAATTTAATTACTAATAACTGTAGCTTTAGGTTCTGTAAAAAAATTTATAACATGAATCTCTCTTAATGCTAATTTAAACGAAATATGTAAGTAACGTCCAATACCGCGTTTAAAAACTTAACCCTTAATTCTTGATTGGATAATTTGAAATATATTTTGACGATCGATTTTTTTTTACTTGTTTTAGTGTGTGTAGTATGGCTCCAGCGTTAAATACTCAAGATCCAGTAGCACAAATGAATGCCTATCGCTCTTTTGTGTCGATGTTGGTCGACCCCGGTGCTAAAGATGAAAATAAACTAAAAGCGGCTCAAGAATTGAGTGAAAATTTCGAGGTTTGGTTAATTTTTATTTTATTTTTTCATGTTTACTAGATATAATTAATATTTTATCTAGACGATTGTTGCATCGCCACAATATGCATCGTTTTTGGAACACGCGATGAAAATATTTTTAAAGATTTTACAAGAAGGAGAACCACACTTTTATGCAGAACTCAGTGTACAGGTTACAATTATTTAACTATAAAAAATATTTTATTTTTTTAAAAATTTAAATTAAACAAGTAAAAAAAGCAGGATGATGAAAATTTTAAACTACACACGAGAGTGGACCTAAAATTAAATTTTAGTTGAACCTCCATGAATTGTAATGCTGATAAGAGCCGACTGCTTTATTTTTTAAAATTTATTAAAATTTTAACATTTTAAAAATTTTAAAAACAATAATTAAAGTTATTATATATTTGCAGCAATTACGGAAACTTATTCTCGAAATATTACATCGGATTCCACCCAATGAACATCTTCGACAATACGTTAAACCGATTTTAACTTTAATGTTTCATTTATTAGAGGTAAACCAAAATTTAAAAAAAAAATTCATTTTGATAATTTGATTAAATTTATTCACAGATTGAGAACGAAGAAAATGTTTTAGTTTGTTTGCGTATTATTATTGAATTGCATAAACAATATCGACCCCAGTATAATTCAGAGGTTTGTTTTTAAATCTGTATTTTTAATTTAAATTAAATTTTTATTTTTATTTAGATTCAGCATTTCCTTCAGTTTGTTAAAGACATTTATAGAGAATTACCGAATCATTTAAATAAAATATTCGAGCCAAGAATGCCAATTAAAATCAAAGATTTATCAGAAAATATCGCTGATCCAATGCTACAAGAAATTTACACAATAACAACGATACAAACCGAAAGGAAAAATCCCGATGGAACTATAATTTCAGTAAGATCCAGATAAAATATTGATTAATTAAAATTAAAATAATTTTTTGTTACAGTATAATTTGATCCCAAAAGCTGTTTTATCTCTCAAAGTTTTAGCTGAACTTCCAATAATCGTCGTTCTCATGTATCAATTGTATAAACAAAATGTACATCAAGATGTGGCTGAATTCATTCCTCTTATAATGAATACAATCATACTTCAACCGGCAGTTCAACACAGGTATTATAACAAATTAATATTAATAAATTTGTTTAAATTTAAAATATATTCAAAACAGATCTTCACCTAATTTTAATAAAGAAGTTTTTGTCGATTTTGTTGCGGCCCAAATCAAAACACTCAGTTTTCTCGCATACATTATTAAGATTTATCAGGTTTTTAAAATTGAATTGAATATGTACGATTATTACACGATATTCATTTCTAAATTTAGTTCTCGTTACAGGATGTTGTTGGACAATACAGTGTCCAATTGGTTAAAGGAATGTTAGGTTTATTAACGTTATGTCCGCAAGAAGTGGCGCATTTACGTAAAGAATTATTAATAGCTGCAAGACACATTTTGGCGACTGATTTGAGAAATAGTAAAATTGAATTAGTTTTAATGAATTTTTTAAAAATTGTTTTTTAATTTTAGAATTTGTTTCGTGTATTGATAAATTATTTGACGAAAACGTTCTAATCGGATCGGGTTGGACGACTTACGAATCCCTACGGCCATTGGCTTACAGCACTTTGGCCGATTTGGTTCATCACGTACGACAAAATCTACCTTTAAACGAATTAGCTATGGCTGTTAATTTGTTTTCGAAAAATGTCCATGACGAATCGCTACCAACGAGTATTCAAACAATGTCGTGTAAATTACTTTTAAATCTCGTCGAATGTATTCGTTCGAAAAGTGAACAAGAAAATGGAAATGTAAGTAATTTATGAGATTTTTTTTACATTTTTAAAATTTTGTTTAAAATTAGGGTCGCGACTTGTTGATGCGAATGTTGGAAGTGTTTGTATTAAAATTCAAAAGTATTGCTAAACTTCAACTCCCTTATCTACAACAAAAATGGTAAAAAATAAAAATTAATTTTATAATTATCAAAACTTTAATTTAAAAAAAAATATTAGGCGACAACAACAGAATCAATCGACTTCATCGGGACAATTGAATCAACAAACTGCAGCAGCTGCATTTCATTCGACTCAAATAGCACATTTTAGTCAGCAAAACATTACATCTCCCGCTATTCAACTGACAACTCCAACTTATTTATTACAACAGTCATTCACCGATGTCAAAGTTGATGATTCCAGACCTATTTCATCGGGAATTATGGACTTAAAAGAAGACAAGGTTTGTTTTAAATTGATTTATAAATTTTATTTTGAATATTTTTTTTTGAATTTAGGGTAAATTTGGATTTCCTACACCACAAATGAATAATTACAACGTAGCTGATTGCCGCAGTTTAGTTAAGACATTGGTTTGCGGCGTTAAAACTATAACTTGGGGTACTGGCTCCTGTAAAATTGGAGGAGGTTAAATTATTATAAGTTAAGAAAAATTCTAATTTGTTAGTTCTTTTCACTCCTTAATATTTTAGATGCAAGTTTAGCACAAACTAAACATTTCCAACCGAAAGAAACACTCGTTTTTATTCGTCTTGTCAAATATGCTCTTCAAGCCCTCGATATCTACGCAATTAACGTTGGACCTCAAATTAGTCAAGCGCAGCAACGAATCCCATCGTAAATTTTTAATTATTCAATTAATTTAATTTAAAATAAAATATCAATTTATAGAATGCAATCGGTTAGAACTAAAGAAGAAAAGGAAGTTCTTGAACATTTTGCGGGTGTATTTGCAATGATGAATCAGTCGACATTTAAAGAAGTGTTTTCAACAACCATTGAAGTAAGAATTAGTATTTAAAATATTTTTAAAATTTAATTTATTGTTTTTTTTTTTTTTTAAATTTAGTATATGGTTGAACGAATTCATAAAAACGTAGCTTTGCAGGTAAAAATAATTTATTTTATGTAATTTGATAAAATTATTTAAAAATAAATTTTTTTGTTTAATTCAGATCGTCGCAAATCACTTTTTAGCAAATGCTGGAACATCGCCTGTTTTTGCAACCATTTTAGTCGAATATTTATTAGAGAAAATGGAAGATATGGGATGTAAGACTAAAAACAGTATGTTTTTGTACACGTACTTGTTTAAAAACATTTTTTTTAAGTAACAAAATCTAATAATATTTTCTATTAAATCCAGCTACTTTGGAACGATCGAATATGTATTTGAAGTTATTTAAACTAGTCTTTGGCTCCGTTTCGTTGTTTGCAGCTGAAAACGAACTGATGCTTAAAGTACGTACAATTACAATAGATCTTATAATCGCGAAATAACATTTAAAGAACGCATTGCAGCCACATTTAAGACCAATTGTAAATCGTTCTATGGAATTAGCATTGACGGCCAAAGAACCTTATAATTATTTTCTACTTCTTCGAGCTTTATTCCGATCCATTGGCGGTGGTAGTCACGATTTACTCTATCAAGAATTCCTACCACTTTTACCAAGCTTATTACAAGGTAATATTTAAAAATTAAATATTTTAAAAAATTCTTAAAATTAATTATTTTTATTAGGATTAAATAGCCTTCAAAGTGGTTTACATAAACAACACATGAAAGATTTATTTGTTGAATTATGTCTTACTGTTCCGGTGCGCTTAAGTTCTCTCTTACCTTATTTACCCATGTTAATGGACCCTTTAGTCTCAGCCCTTAACGGTTCCCAAACTTTAGTGAGTCAGGTAATTTAGCGCAATTTATTTGATCACACTTGAATTCAACGTTATTTTATTATTAAGGGTTTACGGACACTCGAATTATGTGTCGATAATTTACAACCTGATTTTCTCTACGAACATATTCAACCCGTACGAGCTGAATTGATGCAAGCGCTTTGGAGAACTCTACGTAACCCCACCGATAGTGTCGCTCACGTTGCATTTCGAGTGCTTGGGAAATTTGGAGGTGGAAATAGAAAAATGATGGTTGAACCGCAGAAATTAGAATATTCAAGTAACGATGCACCAGGGCCATGTATCACTGTTTATTTTCAAGATTACAAAACACCCATTGAATTTCCAGTCGAAAAGGTCGATTGAAATGTTTTTATTAAATTTGGTTTTTATATTTTAAACGATTTTTAATTATTATTTTAGGTCGTTGAAAGTGCAGTTAATACGATGAAAGTTAATTCTTCCGATACTTATTACCGTAAATACAGTTGGGAAATTGTAAGGTGTTACCTCATCTCATCGATGCAACTTAACGACGAAAAACACTTAACGCAACAACTACTTCATCATCCATCGTAAGATAATTATTTAAAAATAATTTAATTACTAATTAATTATTATTTTTAAGGTTTACCACTGCCGAAATCATTAGTATTCAAGGCGGTGCTTACTACAAATGCCCCGATGTCATAGCACGCAATTTACAAATAAAAGCATTGACGGCCATGTTTATTGGGAGTGCTTTGAAGGATCTGAGGGCTTCGGTACTTCCAACTATGATCGCAATTGTTCGTCATTACACGTTAGTAGCTGTCAGTCAACAAAGTGGTAATTAAAAATTTAATTTATTTAATTAAAAATTGATTAAATGAAAAATTTATTAAATAGGAATTTTTTCAATGAATAATAAGCAACAAAAATTATCGGGAATGGATCCATTGGTATTAGTCGATGCGATAACTGTTATTATGGGTCACGAAGAGAAGGAATTATGCAAACCCGGTCATTTGGCTTTAATTTTGTTATTAGATATAGCGGCTTTGATCGTGGGATCGAAAGAAAGAGTAAAAAAAAATATTTTAAGTTTTGAATTATTTAATGATTTTTATGTTATTTAGGCCTGTCAACTCCCATTGATAGAATACATCGCAGAACGAATGTGTTCTTTATGCTACGATAGGGCTTGGTTCGCTAAAATTGGTGGTTGTGTTGGTATTAAAACACTTTACGAATATATGACCATGAAATGGGTATTCGAACATCAATATATGTTTTTGAAAGCTTTGCTTTTTGTTATGATGGATTTAACCGGCGAAGTAACATTTAAAATTTAATAATTTCGAATTTATAATTAAAAAATAATTTTTAGGTTTCGAGTGGTGCAATTGACATGGCTAAAAATAATTTAGAAAAAATGCTCACATTATGTGCAACTACGATCGAACCAACGGGAACTAATCAAGATATTCTTTTAGCACAGAAGAAATCCCTATACGAAGTAACGCAGGAATTAATCAGACAAGTGACGTCGTCTAATAACAATGTGAGGGAAGAAGCGATGCATTCACTCGAGGTTTTAGCAAATATAATGAAAAAATCAGTCACTGAAGTCATGGAACCACATAAAGATATTTTAGTCGATATAATTCCACCTAAAAAACACATGTTACGTCATCAGCCTGCGAATGCGCAAATAGGACTTATGGATGGGTTTACTTTCTGTACCACTTTGCAACCACGTCTTTTTAATATCGGTAAAATTTTATTTTTAATTATTAAAACAAAATTTATTAATCATTTTTTTTATAGATTTTAATATCCAAGAACACAAAGCATTTTACCAAGAATTACTTAATTTATGCGAACTCGAAGATGCCGCATTGCAGAAAGTGCAATGTTATAAATCAATTACTAATTTCGTACCGCTTAGAAAATGTGCACTTCGAGCATTAACTGCTTGTTGCTACGTTACTTTATCGCAGGAAAATGTCGGAGATAAAATTTTCACTGTTTTATACAAAGCATTGAATTCGATGGAATCTGAATTACAAGAAGCGAGTTTTGAATGCATGAAAAAATTTATAGTTTCTACTGCTATTGATATCGAATTGGTAACTATTTTAAGTTAAAACACAAATTTGAATTTAATTATTATTTATTTTAGGTTCACAATGCAGTACGTCCTTTATTAATGACTCTTGGAGATTATCGTAGTTTAAGTTTAAACATCGTTCAACGATTATCGTATTTAACTCAATTATTTCCAAACACTTTCAACGAAAAATTATGTGAACAATTACTTGCTCATTTAAAAAAATGGCTCGAAGTTACGATCGTTTCGTACAAAGGTTCACCGAGGTACAATGGAGACGAAATAAAAATTTGTGCTGCGATTATAAATCTATTTCATCAAATACCGGCATCGTCGAGCAAATTCGTCGAATTACTTATAAATCTTGTATTGAAAACTGAACATTCACTTTTAATCGAGGCTGGGAGTCCATTTCGTAAACCTCTTTTAAAGTTTCTTATTCGGTACTCGAGCCAAACAATCGACTTCTTTTTAAGCGAAACGACTATCAAAGATCAACAATGCAATCGATGCTTGGAAGTAAATTTTTTAATTTTTATATTTAATATTTTATATTAAATTAAATTTAAATTTTTTAGTATTTACTATGTCAAACGGATGGAAAACCTTTCAGAGATGCTTTAGAATCAACACCAAATCGTTTAATGACGATGGCATTTGGAAATTTGCAAACTCAAGTATTTTTACGTATTTATTTTTTGAGAATTTTTTAAAAATTAATTAATAAATATTAAGCAGACGGCGCCATCGCAAGGTCCATCTACATTAAATAAATACGATTTACAGTATTTAGCTATTAGAATTATTAGTATATTGGTTAAAGAGGATAACCATTGGTTACCAGGTCATCGTCAATTAATTGGTTGTTTACGCAAGATTTGGATTTCGGATGAATTTCAAGTAGTAATCGATATTTCCTTTTTTTTATTTTTCTTTTTGTTTGTATTTTTTTTAAATTTTTATTTTTTTGGTTACTTTAAATTAATAACATAAAATTTAAATACTTTTTTTCTTATTTTTATTCTAGGAACGACATCGCAAAGCTGATGGCGTTGATTTCGCGCATTGGAAAGAACCGAAATTATTAATTAAAATTTTACTCAGTGTTGTTAAACAACAACCGAATGAAATCGAACTTTTATTTCAACTACTTCGAGCATTAACAGGTCGATTTATTCCTGATTTCCAGTTTTTAAAAACATTTTTAGAGGTCACTGTCGCTCACACGTATTCGGTCGAATGGAAACGAATGGCTTTTTTTAAATTTGTCGAATTATTCCACGATCAAACATTCCCACAGGATTTAAAAGCTAAGATATTACAATACATTTTAATCCCTTCGTTTGCACTCGCTTTTGAAAGCGGTAATGGCGAACGACTGATCGGTGGTCCACCAGCTCCGGATCAAGATCTTCCCGACAATGTTATAAGCGTTTTTATCAACAAAGTCATTAACCCTGAAGATCCTTTTGGTACTTCTGATGCTGTACGAATTTTATTACTACAATTTTCGAGTTTATTGGTTGAACAAGCTTCGCCTCACATTCATGATGCAGCTAATAAGTAATAATAATTTTTATTAATTAAGTAATTTATATAATTTTTTTGTTTATATTTTTGTAGGCGACAAGGTAACAAATTGCGACGATTGATGACATTTGCTTGGCCTTGTCTGCTGGGAAAGAATTGTGTCGATCCAGCCACGAAATACCACGGACATTTATTGCTCTCACACATCATCGCTAAATTCGCAATTCATAAACGAATTGTTCTTCAAGTATTTTTTTTTATTTATTTTTATCAAATTAAAAATATTAAAATATTGTTATTTTAAGGTATTTCACAGTTTATTAAAAGCACACGCTGTCGAAGCTCGAAGTGTTGTGCGACAAGCGCTTGAAATACTAACACCTGCGATGCCAGTGCGCATGGAGGATGGGAATACGATGCTCACTCATTGGACGAAGAAAATCATTGTTGAAGAAGGGCATACGGTCGCTCAACTGGTCCACATGCTGCATTTGTTGGTGCGGCACTATAAAGTATGTTTTTTTTTTATTATATTTAAAAAATATTTATTTTAATTAATTTTTATAATTTTTTATTTTAGGTGTATTTTCCAGTTCGACATCATCTTCTGCAGCATATGGTAAACTCAATGACAAAGTTGGGCTTCCTCCAGAATGCCTCTATTGAACATCGAAAATTGGCTATTGATTTAGCCGAAGTGATCATAAAATGGGAATTGCTACGAATTCGAGATGATTTGGATCAAAATCAAGACGTAATTTTAACATTTTGAATTCTTTTTTATTTTTTTATTTATTTGATTTAAATAGTCCGCAGAAATGTCTCAACTCGTATTATCCAACGTGCCACTGAAGAGAGCAGCGTCGACCGAGTCCACTCAAGATGTGAAAAGGGCTCGTCATTTGTCAGGCGCTTCATCAAAAAGTGTTCAAAACGAAGGTTCAAAACCTATCGATAAAATGCATGTAGATGCTGTTGTTAATTTCGTGTTGAGAATTGCGTGCCAAGTGAACGAAGCATCGACCGCACAAGCTTCACCGGGCGAACTTCTTTCTCGGCGTTGCGTCAATTTGCTCAAAACGGCACTGAAAGTCGACGTTTGGCCTAACGCGGAATTAAAGTTGGCTTGGTTTGATAAATTGCTCATGACTGTTGTAAGTTAATTGATTTTTTTATTTATTATATTTTATTTTAAAAAAATTAATATTTTATTAGGACTCACCTCAACCTAATTTTGGTAATATTTGTACGGCATTGGAATTACTGAGTTTTTTATTAACGATATTACGAAGGGAAGTTATTTTAACAAGTTTTAAACATTTACAACGCGGTATTGCAGCTTGTATGACGTGTCCGAATTCAAAGGTGAGTTTTTAATATAATTATTAAATTGTAAATTAATAATTGTTTTGTTGTAGGTGATTCGTTCGATGCACAGTTTGCTTTCGCGATTAATGAATATTTTCCCGACTGAACCAACCAATTCAAATGTCGCATCAAAGTACGAAGAACTTGAATGTTTATACGCGAGTGTGTGTAAAGTTGTTCACGAGGGGCTCACCAATTACGAAAAGTAAATGGAGATAATTAAATCTGATTTATTTAAATGTTAAATTATTATTCATAGGAATGTCGGTGCGAGTCCTTCGACTTTATTTGGAACTTTGATGATATTAAAAGCCGCTTGCATGAATAATCCATGCTACATCGATCGACTTATAACTTCGTTTATGCGGGTTTTACAGCGAATGGCGCGAGAGCACTTAACAATGACATCGGCTGAGAGCAATCCCGGTAATAAATGTAAACTTTAGTTATTAAATTCTATAATTTTTATATTTTTTAAATTATTATTTTTATGTTTTATAGCCATTGCCAGTGAATTGTTAATTCTTAGTTTGGATTTGGTGAAAAATCGGGTCGGTGTGATGGGACAGGAAATGAGGAAAGCATTTATAGGCACTATTCTTGTTAGTTTGATCGAGAAAACGCAAGATGTTAAAGTATTAAAAGCAATAACTAAAATGGTAGAAGAATGGGTTAAAAATAAAAGTCCAATCGCCATTAATCAATCGCCATCTACGAGAGAAAAATCCATTTTGCTCGTGAGAATGATGCAGTTTATAGAGAAACGGTTTCCCGACGATTTGGAATTGAATGCACAATTCCTCGAGTTAGTCAATTACGTGTTTAGGTATGTTATTTTTTTATACATGTTTTATACAAATTTTTATAAACTTTTTATATTTTTATATTTTTATAAAAAATTTGTGTTTATAAAATTTTTATATTTTTATTTATTTATTTTTTAAAATTTTTTTACATATTTAATTATATTTTTTACAGGGACGATGCCTCGAAAGGAACCGAACTTACTTCCAAACTGGAAACGGCTTTTCTAGCAGGATTGCGATGCAGTCAACCTCAAATTCGAGCGAAATTTTTCGAAATTTTCGATAGCAGCATGAGAAGAAAATTGCACGAACGAATGCTTTACGTTGTCTGTTCACAAAATTGGGAATTTATCGGCCCACACGATTGGATTAAACAGTGCATTGAATTATTTCTCGTCACTGCTGTAAATGGACTTTCAATTCAAAGCTCAACAGCATCATCGATGCTCCCATCAATTACTTCAATCATCAATTTAGCCGATAGCCAAGACAGGAATAATTTCTCGATATTTTCAAATATCAAAGAGGAACCGATGGATGTCGAAACGTTGGATTCGACTAAAGAAGACGAAGAAATCGACATCGAATTAACCACAGCTTCCGATTCTTCGTCTTGCAAAGAGGTTTCGACGAAGAAATGCGGATTATCCCCAAAACAAACACTCCACAGTTTAATCACGAGACAAATGAAATTCATTGAAAATATGCGCGACGTGAAAACAGCCACATTTTTAACTGCCACCGCCCAATTATGCCACACGGACATCCCATTGACTCATTGGGTTTGGGTGAATTTATTTCCACGTATCTGGGGCATTCTCGGCGAACGGCAGCAACAAGTACGCAATGTATTACTCCAAAAACCAAAATTTCATTTAAAGTTTCGTAGTCACTCATTTTATTTTTATTATTTTAGGTTTTGAGTGGTGAAATAACACCATTTTGGTGCAGCGGTGCACATTTAGTTCAAAAAGATTGTCATCAAAGCGCTATTAAAACCTTTGCGGAAGGCACCGCTATCTGTTCACCACCAATGTTTACCAGACCCATCGTATTAAAGGTATTAAAATTTTTTTAAAAAAATTTAATTTTAATTTTATTTATTTGAATTTAGTATATTGGAAAGTCGCACAATCTATGGCATCGTTGCGCACTTATTTTGGAGTTAATGGCATACGATCCCGCAACAATCGCAGTTCTTAAACGACAAATTGCACTTATAGATCCGAATGAAAACGAAAATGCTATTCAACAAGAAGCATTAGATGCTCTTGGTTTGATGTATCATTTATTAAAAGAAGAGGATTATTGGGCTGGTTTGTGGTGCAAGAAAGTGAAGTATCAAGAAACTGCAATGGGCATTGCGTACGAACAACAGGGTTACTTCGAGCAAGCTCAAGGTGCTTTTGAAATGGCGATAACTAAAGCTAGACAAGATTTTAGTTTGGTACCGGCTCCTGTATCGCTTAATATGGAGTATCGATTATTAGAAGAACATTGGGTCAAGTAAAAATCAATTGTTTTTTTAAAAATAATTTTAAATTTTAATACAATTATTTGCAGATGCTCGCGTGAATTGAATCAATGGGATCAATTATTGGATTTGACTAATTATAAAGGTTGCGCTAATCCTAGATTAGTGATTGACAGTGCGTGGAGAGTTCCAAATTGGGGGTTGATGAAGGAAGCGATGGTCGAAGTAGAACAAAATTGTCCCAAAGAAGTGTCATGGAGGGTAAATTTTAGATTAATTAATTTTTAATAGATTTTAATTACTTTATTTAATGGATTTACAGGTGAATTTATATCGTGGGTTTATAGCAATTTGTCACGACGACCATCATCTGAATATGGTCGAACGATTAGTTGAATTGGCAACTAATCAATGCATTAAGGATTGGCGCCGATTACCTCACATCGTCTCTCATGTCCACATTTCTTTATTACAAGTAAATTTTAATTTTTTTATTTAAATATTTTTTAAAATATTTTTTTTTTAGGCTGCGCAACAAATTATGGAATTACAAGAAGCAGCTCAAATCAATCAGGGTTTATTACCTAATAATTTGGGCCGACAAAACAGTATGCAAGACATGAAAGCCATAGTTAAAACGTGGAGGAATCGTTTACCAGTTTTAGCGGACGATTTATCGCATTGGAACGATATTTTTACGTGGCGGCAACATCATTATCAGTTTATAATTAATCATTACGACAATCAACAGGACCAACAGTCGAGTCAAGTGATGCTCGGTGTTCATTCGTCCGCACTCGCTATTATACATTTTGGGAAAATCGCTCGTAAACACAATTTAACGGGAGTCAGTTTGGATTCTTTGTCAAGGTAATTGAAATTTCTATCCGAGTTGCACTTATAATCCAACTTTTTAGAATTAATACTAGAATTCACACTATCCCGAGTGTTCCTATAGTCGATTGTTTTCAAAAAATACGTCAACAAGTTAAATGTTATCTTCAAATGTCTGGGATGACTGGGAAAAATGAATTACAAGAGGTATTTTTTCAATTTTTATTCGAAATATTTACTTGAACTGAGTATTTTTGTTTATAAATTGTAGGGTCTCGAAGTAATCGAATCAACCAATTTGAAATTCTTTACTAAAGAAATGACAGCTGAATTTTATGCAATGAAAGGAATGTTTTTGGGTCAAATTGGCCGCTCGGAAGATGCAAACAAAGCTTTTTCAGCTGCTACGCAATTACACGATACTTTGGTCAAAGCTTGGTCTCTATGGGGCGATTATTTGGAACAAATATT
>JAQFZU010001542.1:0-12912 GCA_034696185.1 Henia vesuviana | reverse complement strand
TGCCTGCGAAAGGACGATAATGTAGTGAGTCCTGATTTAGAAGAACCTGAAATTGAAGTTCCGGTGGTGAAAACACCGCAAACACCCCAAGTGCCCCTGGCGTGAAGGCGTGAGGAGGTGCCGTGACAGATAGGGTCCAGGACAGACGTTTATTATTATTACGGCAACGACTCAACAAGGAATCAAAGTTTAAACGTCGTAATGCAGACATGTATGAGACGTGGAATAGTCTGTAATCCCAACAATTTTAATTTCACATTGACCTTACGTCACCGTTGTTCGAGTCCTGGGCGCCTACCGCCATTACCAGAGAGCCCCGAATCAGATTTAGCGTGTTTACACGTAATACCAAAGTCGTATCAAGAGGCCATGGACTCCAACGACGCTGAACAGTGGAGATTGGCCATCCTCGACGAGCTGAGCAGCCTGGAGAGTCGTCATGTCTGGACGCCTGTTCAGCGCCCCGAGGGTATTAAGGTTTTAACAAATCGATGAGTGTTCGCATTAAAAACACACGTTGATGGATCCATCAAGAGATTCAAGGCTCGCCTAGTGGTCCACGAACACAAGCAAATCCCTGGGGCGGATTTTGACGAGACCTTTTCGCCAGTGGTCGATTTCGACATCGTTAAACTGTTTTTTGTTCTGCTCGTGACTCTGAAGCGCTCGGTTCACGAGCAATGGAACATTAAATACGCTTACCTTTACGGCGACATCGACAAGATTATTTTTATGGAGTTACCGCAGGACTACGGGAAGGTTCTGGATGGAGAGGACTTGGTCTTGAGACTAGACAAGTCTCTCTATGGCTTGAGACAAGCTGGCCGCTGTTGGCACTTTCATCTGGCCAAGGCGCTTATTGATCTTGGATTTATAGCTTCAAATTATTGTCCGTGTATTTTCTACTTCGAGAACTGGTGCGTCTTATTACTGTACGTCAACGATATGGCGGTATTCGCATCGACTCAAAAAAAAATTGAAGAAATTTATTCGAAAGTGGCCGGTGTCTACAATGTCGTTTGTTTAGGGCAGATCCGTAAATTCCTGAGAGTGGAATTCGAACCAATGCCAGCGAAGACAATTTTGCATCAGAAGCAATATATCCAAAAATTGGTCGAGAAATTTCTGCCAGGAACAGTAGTACCGATTTATGCTCCAATGGACATTGGGACCGTTCATAAGCTGAATTTAGACGATAGATTAGCTACCAGTCAACCGTTTCAACAATTGCTGGCGCTCTTTTGTTCGTAGCGAGCCGGACGAGGCCGGATATCGCCTACGCTACGGTCACTTGTGCTCAATTTTCGTCACATCCGACTGAGGCACAGTACGGGATTTTGCTAACTGTGCTCAAGTACTTAGCTACTACAATTGACCATAGTATTAATCTTTCGTCAGCTACGTTGTGGGATTTGAAGATTTATTCCAACGCATCATGGGCTACTGCCGTGGACGGACGACGATCGATTAGTGGTTTTATATGGTCAATTGGGGACGTTGCACTTGGATGGTGTACCACCGTACAGAAGTGCGTCGCGAAGAGTACCATGGAGGTAGAGTACGTCGCCATGGATTTGGCCGCGTCGGAGATCGTCTGGTTGGCCCGTATTATTCGAGATAATTCAAGTTTGGGTTTTTGAGGAATGATTCCAACGCTCTACGCGGACAATCAGGCGGCCATGAGCTTCGCAAAGAATGATATTATCAACCATTGGACCAAACATATTGATATTCGTTATCATTATGTGCGGCGGTTGTTGCGTAATAATGAATTCGTCCTCGTTTATGTACGTTCCGAGCAGAACATAGCGGATCTATTTACGAAGCCGCTATTACTTATTAAGTTGAGTACCTATTTAGGCTACATTTATTAATCGTTTTATTGGTTTTCCTTTACTGATATGATGATTTACAACTATGCTCATCTTATACACTGTTCTTATTATTTTATATTTTGCTGGTGTATACGTAGCTTTGATTTATGTAGTTGAATAAATGATTGCGTGTTTAGGGGTTTTCTTGGACTGGGAGAAGCGTGTTTGAAATGTGTTGTCCAAGCTTTTGCTTCTAGCTCTTTCTCTTGTCTTATAGTGTATTTACTATTGCCATCTGTGAATGGTGTTGTTGTCACTAGGCTTTAGGTTTTGTTTACTATTATATATATATATATGCTATGGTTATATATGGGCCTTGTCTCTGTACTTTTGATCGTCTGCTTACTCTGCAGACATCAGGACTGTTTTAATAAATGCCTGTTCTACTCTGTTCTCTTCTTGCCTCCTTTACTTCTGGTCACTGCGTTCGCTAACAAGATTTACAAGACTGGACGTACAATACACTATCAACTTCCTAGCTAAATTCAACAGCAAGCCAACCATCAAACATTGGATGTGTTTGACCACTGTGTTGAATTATCTTCGAACCTCGAAGAATAAGATTTTGCGCCTAACACCATTTGAAGAGATGCATGTTGATGCATATTCTGATGTAAGCTGGGCTAGTGACCCCAAGACAAAGAGGTCATTTAGCGGGTTGTGTTTATTCATAGGATCAAATTTAATTGATTAACGCAGCTCGCGGCAGAAGTTAGTGGCAGAGACGACCCTCGAGAGTGAGGTAATTGCGGCGGCTGAAACCTCTAGAAAAATTACATGGCTTTACCAAATACTCAACAAATTTAGGAAGGTTTACAAGTTTCAACAACCAAAGTTTACTATGCATGTAGACAACGAGTCATGCATATACTCCGTAAAAAACCGTGTAGACAACCTTCGCACCATGTACCTCAATATCCGTTTGTATTCAATGAAGGAGAAGTTCACAGGAGGACTCTATAATGTTCAATATATATCATCTGATAAAAACCTTGTCGATTTATTTACCAAGCGTTTAACTCGAGGCAAAATTCTCGCTCTTACGCCTTATTTGAAGTCGTCGATTCGCATCGAATCCAAATGGAGGGAGATTGATGGCGTTTTAATCGAAAACTGTGTGTTTGTTATTTCATTTCAGTTTTGTAATTCAATAAAAGTTGCATTTGTTTTAGATCTCAATCATCTGAGGTTTGCATGCAGTGTCCAGGGCCCGGACATTGCAAGCATTCCAAAGAAAATGATTGATAAGATCCAAGTTTAGTTTTATTAGTATTTTATTTAGGATTTAAGAAAATAAGTGTTTTAGTGTTTTTCACATTAGTAAAACATCAGTCAAACATTGGGATTGGATCCATTTCAATGCACGATTGATGCAGTTGGATTTCCCCACCAGGAAGAGCATTTAAAGTTTGTTTATGTATTTGATAAGTGTTGTATTTAGTAATTCCATAATGTTTATTCAGTGTTATAATCTAAGTGTTTAAATGGAAGTAAAGTATTTCAAATAAGTGTTACAGCATGGATGTGTTACAGACAAATGCTAATTTTTAAATGGGCACCAGAGAGCACAAGTTGTTTTATACATGGTGATGACATCATAATTATCATTACCCTCTTGCACATGTATCTCTGGGGCGCCTCAATAATGTTAAAGTAGTTAGAATTAGTCCAATGAATAAAACTAATTGTTATTAAAATATAAATATGACTACCAATCATTATCAACATCTTTGGAGAGATGCTAAAGAGATCAGTTACTAAAAAAAAATAAAAATAAAAAACGAAAATAAGAAAACAGAAGATGGCTACCAAAATCCAGTAAAAATAATAACCCACATGAAGTTCTTGCCTTTGTGGGAAAAAATTATTGTGAACGTTTTTAATACGCCATAAGAAGTTTGAAAAAACGAGAATTGTAAGAATTGGCACAACACAAAGCGACTCGTACGATAATTTGCTGAAAACGTGCGTACCTGCATTTTTGATGGGACGCTCCAAGAGGTGGTACAAAAGTTTGCGTTCGCAAATCAGCACCTGGGATGAGTTCAAGGATGCGTTTTGGACCCGATTCCATCGTAGCGCTGTTGCGAGTCAGGTAACATTCAATCACCTAAAGCAGAAAGAAAACGAGACGTTCTTCGAGTACGTAGAGCGTGCCTACGATCTATTGTGCGAGACCGGAAGCAAAGATACCGCTCGAGCTACGCTAACCTTACGAGGAGGAGCTTCTGCCACCTCCTTGCTCCACATGTTAGCGGGAAAACTGCAACAGAAGTCGATGAACTGCCGTAATGCGTCAGCGAGACATCTACAACGTCAAAGAAACTGCTATCACAACCTCGATGATTCCTAAATGCGAACCTGACGTCCAACTTCACACCCAAGGCAGCGATAACGAACAATTTTACAACGCAAGTGTTAAAGACAGAGATAATAATTGGTTTCTTTGTCACAAACCGAGACACTACGCTAATGCGTGTCCTCAAAGAAAACCATACAAGAAACCACCTGTGGTAAATCTGCCAAGCGATCGGAAGAATCGTAGACCCCTACCATCCGATGATGCGCCTACGGCTAAGAAACCAAGATGGAGTTACAACTTTGCCACCAAGGAGGAGTTTAGAGCCCTCGCCGAGCGTTTGGACAAATGCATCATGTGCTAAGAGGCTGGACATGTAGCTAAGGATTGCCCACTGCTAAAAAACTTGTTATCGGGGGTGGCTGCAAAATAACTGCACCTCCACGAATTTATTCCGCAAGTACAAGTTTTGAAATACAAAATAATTTAAATAAAATAAATTTTCAGTTATCGAAGCCGGAAACTGTAGTAACGTCGACATCTATGCCGCTTTCAGTTGAGTCCAGGAAATCAGAAACATTGGAAAAAATGTGAGTGATGGCTCTTAGCCAACCAGGGGTTGAAAAACCTCACCTCAAGGTAAATCTCGAAGATTTTAAAACACTTGCATTGATGGACACCGGAGCTTCTGGATGTTTCATTGGTCAGCAAATGCTGCATCAAATGGGCGTCAAAGAGTTCAAGGTCAAGCCGACTTGTCCCAATCTATGCATAGAAGGAGTAGAGATTCTGCATAAACCCCTGGGTAAAATTAAAATTAATGTAAACTGCAAACCGCAGTCTACGCACTTTACCTTCATTGTTTTGCCGGATATGAGGTTAATTAAATATAAGATAGTCTTAAAGGGTCTTCTGAGAAAATCGCCGTATCGCATGTACAATCCCGCTAAGAAAGCGATCCTTACGAAATCTGTCAATGAATTGATTTCAGCCGGTTTAATAGAAAACGCCGAGGGACCTTATGTTAGCCACCCAGTGACAGTTGCCAAACCGGACGGATCATGTCGGCTGTGTATTGATTATCGTTGGATCAATGCGGCCACCGTAACCGAGACCATCGCATTGCCTAATCTGGAGATTATGTTAACCTATTTAGGGGAGACAAAATTTTTCACGAGCATTGATTTGGTTAAAGGCTACTATCAACTCGAAATGGATTAGGAGAGTAAGCCCATGACTGCGTTTTATACTTCTAAAAGTAAATTTCAATTCGTACGAATGCCTTTCGGTTTATGTAACGCTCCGGCAACCTTTTAAAAATTAATGGAAGAGGTCTTGACTGAAACTCTAGGAGATTTTGCATTAGTCTATTTAGATGATGTAATTATTTTCTCCAAAACGTTCGAGGAGCATCTTGAACACATCCGAATTGTAGTAGGAAAATTGATGAAAGCTGGACTGACTCTCAGCATGACTAGGTAAAAATTTGCACAGTCTGAGATTAAGTTCCTGGGCTACTACATCAATGCTGACGGTATACAAAGTGATCCCTTGAAAATTCAGGCTATCACCAAGTTCAAGAGGCCAGAAAATTTAAAACAGACCCAGCGTTTCTTAGGTATGACCGGATTTTTGCGTAGATTTATTTCGAATTACGCTGCGATTGCTAAGCCTCTATCGACATTGACTAAGAAATCAGAGAAGTTTGCTTGGGTCGAAATTCATGAAAAATCCTTCTCAGATCTGAAATGAGAACTTGTTAAACGTACAACTTTAAGTAAGCCTGATTTCGAGAAACCATTCGAACTGACGCGTCGCACGTTGGCTTGGGTGCCGTGTTGATGCAAGAAGTTCTGGATAGTCATGGGAAAATGACCGCTTTGCCGATGGCACATGCCAGTAGGATTCTAAAAGGAGCGGAAGTCCGCTACTCTACCCCCGAACTGGAGTGCCTAGCTGTCGTATGGGCGGTCGAACATTTTCGTCTGTTTGTAGAGTACACCTTGTTCACTGTTGAATATGATGGTTGATGTCAACTCTAAAATCGTCTAGCAGATTTGGCAGGTGGGCGGTGAAACTCCAGTGTGGTTCATTTAAGATAAACTATCAAAAAGGTATATATAATAAAATTGCAGATGCATTTTCCCGAGCACCTTTGAGCGATGAATTTATCCCGATAAACAACCACATCGAAGAAAAGGAAATTTGTCAATACTGGCCCAACTGGAATTCGACTGACAAGCTGAAATTAGATAAGCATGAATTTATGTCTTTAAAAAATATTTCAGACACCAGTATACTAACCATTGACGATGTGGATGATTTCTAAATAATCACCCACAATAAAGTGGGAGAGGAGATAGAAAGAGAGACTCTGTATAATACCGTTACAGATTTAATCAGCAATGCTCCTCCCACCAGAGACGAAATAATTTCCAAACAGAGGCAAGATCGTCGTTTGCATGAAATTTGGCTCCATTTGGAATCAGACAAAGCAACTCAGAGATCCTTGCTACAGAAGATGAGTAAAAAACATTCAAAAGATTTTCAAAATAAATTGTGTAAATACGCAATCTATAGCGAAATGATTGTGTGTTTTGCTCTTACGTTTGAAAAAAAGCTAGGTGATACTGGAAGTGGATTTAAGACTGCAATTCCACATTCACTCGTACGTAGAGCGTTGTTTGCATCTCATGGTCATCCTTTGAGTGCTCATGGTGGCCAAGATGTTAGCCCGTGTCAAGCAGTTGTATCACTGGCCTAAGATGTCTGCGGACATCCGGAGATTTGTACGAGGTTGCCAACAATACCAGCAGTACAAACCGCGCCAACAAAAACTTGCAGCAAGTGAGTACTTTCTGCATGGGATGACGGCTCCATAGGAAACAATTTGCGTCAACCTGATGGGCCCTAAACCGGGGGGTAAGGGTAAGTTACGATGGCTACTTGTAGTCATCGACCAATGCACTAAATATCTTGAGCTTTTCACGCTTGCGAAGGCATCAGGCTCTATAATTGCAGAGAAACTACACGAACTCAGCTGTAGACACGGAAATCCAAAGAAAATCATCAGTGACAATGGCCCACAGTTCGTCAGTACGATCTATAAAAAATATTGTCAGCAAAAAGGCATAAAAGTAGCTCGTACGAGTTCTTACCATGCTCAGGCAAACCCTACAGAAAGTGCGAATAGGGATTTGAAAGTGATGCTTGCCATTTTTACCGATGTGCATACGAATTGGCCAAAGTACATTCATGACTCTGCATTTGCAACAAAGACTGCACTTTCCAAGGTCACAGGTAGTACTTCATTGTTTTTAAACACTGGTCGTATCGTGACACCACCCTGGAATCCCAGATTGATCATGAACGATCTTTGTTTTAACAAAAATAATCCAGAAAAATTCGTAAATGCATTAATTACTTGGATTAAACTCGCACATCACTTAATGTACGAAAAGATTCAGAATAATTACGAGAAACATCAACAAGAACACGACAAGAAATTCTGTTTGATTAATTTCGAGCTCGGAGATTTGGCATGGAAGACTACACATCATTTGTCAAATGCTGAAGAAGGCTTTGCTGCTAGCTTCGCACCGAAGTGGGATGGACCGTGGAAAATCATCCAGATGTTAGGTGGTCATGCATTTGAGCTAGAAAAATTAAGCGATGGTTCAATCAAACCCTCAATTAATGTTAAGCAAATTAAATTGTATGTACCAACCTACCCGATCGAGAGTTGGACCGAAAATCAATCTGTGTTCAAATGATAATATTCCATCGCCAGATTGGTTGTTGAGTCCTCATGTAAGTATTTCAAGCGACAAAAGTAGAGTTTCAATGCTAATTTATGAAAACTCAGAAGTGGGAAAAGTTTTAGAAAATTCTCCGATTGAAGATGACGCCATAATTGTTAATCCACCCCCACCTTGAAGTCGTGTCTGACTTAAAGCGAAGTTGTACCTGACCAGTACCTAAAACACCTTTTCGCCTAACATTACCAAGTAGAGTAAGTAAAAAAATATGATTTGCATGATATTTCAAATCAAAAGGAATAAGTTATTCATGCTGGTAAACCGTCTTACGTGTAGTATTGACGCCTGAACATAAATTCAATAACTCGAATAAAACTCGAAAACAATGATTTTAAAGTTTAAATAACTTGCTAAGAAACAGAATTACCAATAGTTTTATTCACAAAAATTCGGAATAATTGCGCTAACCAGACTTAGTTACTAGTTCGTTACCGCATGGTAGCCGCCATATTTTACCAATAGATGGCGCCACAAAAACTATTTAAATTAAACAGCATAGAATTTATTTCCGATGATTTAAAATAAACTGTAGCCATGACTACAGGATCTTGAGGCTGCTCTATTTGTCTTTTCAGTTTACCACAAGTATTACATGCACTTGCATGGTAATAGTTCAAGTTTGGAAGCGAAAGGGATTCCTCTCGCTCATGAGGAGCCATGTGACAACGAACCGGAAGTCGGTTCAATACGCCGTGTGGATCGTACAAGTGATATCTCAAGATGGATAGAATAATGCAATTGCATTATTTTACATCTCATGGCTTACTCAGGCGTTTAATAATCCATTCTATGTTCGACCATGTGTTCTATAGTGTCCTCCTGATGCGTAAACGTGTGTTTGTAGTTAAGTAGCTTTATCCATTCGGCTTTGTTGTCAGTTTAATGTTAACATTGCGTACTTTAATCTTGCACTTACTTTGTTGTAGTTTGGTTAGTTTAGTTAGCTTAGTGTTGTGTTTGATTAGCAAAAGGGGTTTTGCATAACTCCAACTCCTAATTTCACTCTATTTAGTGATAGTGATCTGAACCTGTAGAATTGTATTAACGTGTAAATATTAAGTGGTTGTAATTAATTAATTAATTCTTTATTGACACGGGTAGTGAAAGGCGACTACTGCCCTGGACAGTGAGAGATGCATCCTCTTAGGTGTCAATGACTACTGTTCCCGGGATTGTGAGGCCGCTCTATTTCTATTTTCAGTTATCCAGAATTATCTCATGCGATTGCATGATAATAATTTAAATCCAGCAGTGAAAGGAATTTCTCTCGCTCATGAGGAGTTGGTTAACGACAAATCGGAAGTCGGTTCGACCTGTCGTGTGAACCATACGAGTGATAGTTTGAGATGGGAAAATAATGTGATTGCATTATCTCGCATCTTCGTGATCACTCAGATGTCTAATAATCCATTTCATGTTCGACCATGTGTTCTTGTGTTTCACTGGTGCGTAACTGCGTGTTTAGTTAAGTATAGTTTTAGCCATTTGGCCTTTTGTTAGTTTAATGTTAAAGTCACGTACTTTAATTTCGCGCTTTTCAGTGTTTAGTGTTTTGTTGTAGTTTGGTTAAGTTAGTTTTGCTTAGTGTTGTGTTAGATTAGTAAATGAGTTTTGCATAACTCCATAACGTGTCCTTACTCTATTTTAGTGATGGTGATCAGAACCTATTCTTGTTGTATTAACTTGTAAATATTAATTGATTGTAAACTAATTCTAGTATTAATTGTAAACGTAATTATTGATTGATAACTTTGGCTGATTTAATTTCTCTCTATAATTGATTTTCACCGGGTTTTAGTTAAGATATTGACTTGGGGAAAAATCACCGTCACAAAGTTCATTAATCCACTTGGAAGTTATATATTAAGCATAATATTATCGAATATTCATTATTAAATGTCTATTTTGGTACTGAAATTTGAAAAATACAAGTTCATTTTGATATTCTAAAAAAAAACAGTTTAGTAATGAAATATTAATGTTTCTTGCTTTAATTCATTTGAAATAAACTTCCCTAATAAACAAGAATAATTTAATTATTTTTATTGTTTTGTTGTTTTATTGTTATTATTATTTTGTGAAGGTGATTTTTCTCAAGCTTGACTTCCATTACTTTAAACACTTGTTTTTCACAAAAAGACACTAAATAAATCAAACTTTGTAAATCACTACAAAGATTTTAATCAATCCAAATTAAACAGAAAAAAACTAAACAACTCACTACTGTTAAAAATAGATAATTTCCCAGTTATACAATGACTAATTAAACTTTTTCAATAAACATAAAAGTACTGATAAATGTTTTATCACTATCACTAATCAGTTGAGCCTAATCCACAAATTAACTAAAATAAAAATACTTTGAACTAATAAAAACTCTAAATTGGTCTCGTTTAACTCCACCTGAGCTATGTAAAAAGAGAAGCAAGGAATACTTAATGAGCGCCGTGAACGGGAGTGTGAGTGGTTTTAGCTGCGAGTTTGGGTCTCGATTTGAGGTAAGTGGTTCCGAGCATCGCATCAACGTCCTTTGTTCAGATATTCGGTGCGGCAGCAGCAATTCCCGTAACCGGGTAACGATTGAGCAAGCGTCAATAACCAATCGCAAAAAAAAGGTAAACAATACTTGGGAGTGGCAGACATTGGCATCGTAAAATGGCACTTAACATTAATATTGTTAAACTCATAGCCGAATAATGCATGTTTTCCCATAAAACATGCATTATTTGTGTTGATCATTATTTATTGTTGAAAGTATTAATTATTTTGTAACAATAATATTGAGTTGTTTATTTAATAATAAAGATATCAGAATCGATTCTAAATTCAAAGATGTAAGACCTATTTTTATTTCATCCATTTTACATTTTATTTATTCCAACAATTTGGCTATAAGTTTAACAATATTTATTTCATTTAAACATATTGTGTTTTAAGATTGAGGCAGTGTTTTAGTTAACTAATAATTGATTTATATTTTTAAATTTATGCAAATAGAAGGCTCACAATTAGGGAAGCATTCCTTGTCAGTGCCAGCCCCGAGTCAGGCAGTGCATGCAAAAAGTTACCGTCATCAGTCACATCGTAAGGTCAGATCACATCCTAGGGTCAGGTACGCGCTGAATTTATCTCTACATTACTTGGTAGCATTTGGTGCGATTCACGGGCACTTGGCAAATGTCAACAAGGACAGAGCACAAACATGGCAAGATCATGAAGATCATGAAAAACAAGACTGACTGCTTAAAACTCTGCATTGGCTTCTATAGCTAGTAGCCATAGGCTTCTATAGTTAGTGGGCTTTTTGGGATTAGCCCCACCAATTGATTCCATCGTGAGCATCCCCCCACCCCCCATGTTGAACTTCACTTTGCCGAGCCATCCTAGTGGGTCACTCGGGTGGGATTTCACCCCTTACAATGGCGACTCAGAATTTCGTCGACAGGAAATCTGTCGACAGGAATTTCGTCGACAAAAGTTATTATCGACTGGAATTCTGTCGACAAAAATAGGAATTTTGTCAACGGAATTCTGTCGACAGGAACTCTGTCGACATGAATTTTGTCGACAAAAATAGGAATTTTGACGACAAAAATAGAAATTTTGTTGACAAAAATAGGAATTTTGTCGACAGGAATTCCATCGACAAAAATCGGAAATATGTCGACAAAATTCTTATTTTTGTCGATGGAATTCCCGGAATTTTGTCGACAAAATTCCTATTTTTGTTGACGGAATTCACGGAATTTTGTCGACGGAATTCCCGGAATTCCTGTCGACAAAATTCCTATTTTTGTCGACGGATTTTAATTGTAAATTTGTAAATTTGTAAATTTAATTGCAAATTCTTTTTTTGCAGAGTGTATTTGGCTACATGGCACCCTGGCACATTATTTTGAATTTTTTTCAAATCATTCTTTTACAAATTTGTATTAATTTATAGATAAAATGAATAAAATTATTTTTTCTGTGCATATTTGTATTTATATATTTTATTAAAATAATTGTAATTTTGATAATTAGTTGCTGCAGAACACATGGGATGGATACGGGAAAATGGGGTAAGGGGGGGTTGCATATTGGAATGTTGCATGACGTCATTTTAAGATTAAAAGGCTAAGTAGGTGTTTACTTCACCACGTGGATCTACAGAAACAGTCAACCACGCTGTGAATTGGGATTTACAGGTTTATTATGCCTTCATTTAAAACAATTCCCAGTGGACAAAAGGGATGTTTTAATTACTTGGATGCAGAAGGTTTTTTATGGAGAGTCAACCAGAAACGCCCAAATGGAACTTACTTGACTTGCTTTCGAAAATATGAAAAACTGGGTGGTTGCAAAGGAACCGCATTTATTCCTTCCTACAATCCTACCGTTTTAATACAAAAAAACGGACACAACCATGGTAGCGATGAAGAAGAAAGCAGTAGGTGAGCAGCTTGGGCAGTGATGAAAACAAGAGCAAAAGAAGAACAGTTTTGCAGCATTCGAGACATATTCAACAGTGAACGCAATAAATTGTAAGTGAAATATATAATTTTAAGTATAAGGCACAAAAAAGCAATTGATTATTAAAACCAATACTCAATAAAAAATTAAAAAAATAAAAAGTAACAATTTGCACTTTTATTTTTTAATTTTTTTTGCAGTGTCTATTCCACCGTGCGCACGGCCGAATACCCTCTGGTTATTCCACCGTGCGCACCGTCCATCTTTCAAATTCATGTCGACAGAGTTCCTGTCGACAAAATTCCTATTTTTGTCGACGGAATTCCCGGAATTTTGTCGACAAAATTCCTGTCGACATTGTTCCTGTCGACAAAATTCCGTTGACAAAACTCCTTGTTGCCAATAATCGAAGATCAACGCAGTTGTTAACAAAGTTAAAACAATAATTTATTATGGTAAGTAAATTGAT
>JAQFZU010001541.1:0-12916 GCA_034696185.1 Henia vesuviana | reverse complement strand
TGCACTTTTGAGCACGACATTTGCAATTGGACCATCGATAAATTCAGCGATGCACCGTGGCAAGTAACACCAGCAATTTACAATATCCCATCACCACCACAAGGTAAAAATAAAAATAAAATTTTCATAATACCTAAAAATCCCAACCTCGATTCCCGCGCATGACGTCATCATCTAAGTTAAGGCTCTAACAAAGTCTGGTTTTTTTAAAACCGACGACGCGACAAGTGTCGAATGGTTATTTTTAAGAATACGACAGCTGCCGTTAAACGATAAATTTAATTTATTTTTAAATACTTAATAAAATTAATAATTTTATTATTTTTAGGTAATAATTTCCTACGACTCAATTACAACCGAAGGAAAAAATGGGGCGATCGCGGACAAATATTCTCGCCATCGATTCCATCTAAAATGCGTTGGTTGCGAGTCGATTTTTGGTTTTACGTCTCATCACCGGGTGTTTACACGTACACTGGACTTAAATTCGGTTTAGTTAGCGAGAAATTGGTCTTTCACTGGCTTTTTGGTTCGGCTGCAATCACTAATGGATGGAGTCCGAAATGGATGCACGTATCGTTATGTTTACCTAAAATTCAACCAAATACTAGGGTTAGTCAATGACATTTGTTTTCAAACGACAATGAATTAAATATTTGCATAACCGAGATACAAAAAGATCGTATTTCATTCATTGTAATTTCATCGACATCTGCCATTTTACTCGAATAACTGATTTTTACAAAAGATTACACAAAATTTGATATTGTTTAGTTCAAAGATGTTAAAAATCATCTTTGGATATTAATTTTTTTATATTGATGGTGGGGGTCTTCTAAAGTACCCATAAAATAGCATTTATTACTATTCTCCTCACTATCAATTTCAAACTGTCATTTTATATTATTAAATTAGAAATTCATTTAATTATATAGTCATTTATAATTTTTTATCACATGAAATATGACTTAATATGAGCTTTACAAGATCAAATTATATTTATTACATAAGCTTTTTACCCCCATTGAACTTTATAATTAATCCCCATTTTCACCCTTTATTTTTTTAAAAAAAATTTTTATTTTTTTTTAAGCTCGTCTTTTTTGGCGAAGCAGAAAAAGGCCACGAAGTTGCAATCGATGATGTAGTTGTAAGCGACAAGGGTAAGTTCAGACGATGAAATTTCAGTAGTGCTTTTAAATCATAAACTTCAATTCACCCTTCCATTTTTTTCCTAGTCGAACCATGCGACAAAATAACCCTACTCAGCCCAGCAGTTTTGAGCCAAAACGAGAATTGTCTCAATTCGGCTGTCACATCGACTAACAACGACATTTTTTTCATTTATTTTCTCACATTTCCATTGATTTATTACTCAAAACTTTGAGCTAAAGAAAAAATAAATTTTTGTTTTTAAATATTTTCTTATTAAACGAATTTAACAATTTTTTTTAAATTAATTACTACCAACATGTGGTACGAACTAATAATTAATAAATATTATACGATACAATTTCCTCTACTATTATTAGTATTTCTATTAATTTATAACACGAGTATTTTAGCAAATTACAAACGGTTCCTTTGAAGCCTATGACAAAATACACTGACAAAATCCTTATTAAATCTGATTTAAACCCCTAAATTGATAAATTTTATACCCATAATTCAATTCAAATAACAAAAAAATCCCAGTTAACACGTGCGATGAAATGTTTAGATTAAAATTTACATTAAAAATACGAGTATTACATTACAAAATAGCGAGTAAAAACGTTAAAGAGATATTTGTTCACACTTGGTATTAGAAAAAGCGATTTATGACAGTTTTAAGTTGCTTTTGGATTGAGGCCCAATTATTTAAAGAATAAAAGGTCGACATTTCCATTGCAATGTCAATGAATGGTTATGTTTAAGTTACAAAATTCTTTTTTAAAAGTATTTTCGTACAGAGTTTTCATTTACAGACTCACTTATACTCTCAATATTCAACGAAGCAATTATTTAAATGGAACAGGAAGATGTTAATTAATTTTAACGATTCACGTTATTTTTTTTTTTATTGGATTTTTAATTTTTAAATTTATCAAAATGTCCACTTACCCAGTTAAAATGTCATTGGAATTTTTTAGCTGCTTTTGGATGGCGATTCGTTGTTTTTACTAATAAATGGTTGATTCAAAACCGTGTGTAATTTTTTCGCCTAATTTTAGTTAATTTAAATATTTTTAATTAATAAATTTTTAAATAATTTTTTTTTCTTATTTATACTTTGTGGATTCCCATGCCAGGGCAAAACGATAGTTCTTCTGGTGTTGCTGCGATTATTCGATCAAAACTCTAAAAAAAAAATTTTTTTAATATTAATTTTAATTTTAAAGGGAAAATTAATTTTAATTTGCCTCGAAAGTCGATAAGAGAGTCGTTGCATTCGTTCGATTAACGGGTTTCACCGAACTAATTGCATCCGTTAGTTTCGATACTGGATCAGTTTCGATTTTACCCATCAGTGCATCAGGTGGTTTGTTCTCGTAGGCTTTGTATATTTCTAAAAATCTTCCCGCTTCTTCGGCACTAATTTTAAATTAATTTTAAAAAATCGACATTTTTAATAAACGAATGATTCGAATACCTCCAGGATAACATCAAAGTACATTCGGCCAAAATAGCGATTTTTGTTAATTGTTTGATTGCATGATGCGAGTCTTTCTGTTAAAATATTCGATATTTAGTTATTATTTCACAATTTGGATATGAATTCTTACCATATCGACTTGGACGAGTAAAACACGAAGTTTATAATTCCGTCCCAATTGTTTTAATCGTTCGTGGATATAATCTGGTTTCAATACGTGGTATCTTAAACTGTAAATAAAATTGTTTTCTAATTAAATTTTTTTTCTTAATTTCTATCACTTTTTACCTTAGAAATAAAGCGCAAGTTGTTTGTCCCATTACGTAATCTGGTACGATATCGGCAAATTCGAATGGTACGTTACGTACGAATTTAAGGATTGGATTTCCTCTTTGACGTGGATTGATTAAGATTTTATTTGACGTTGGGAGAATTTTTTGTATTGGTTTTTTCTCGGATTTTAATTCGGTTTCTTCTGGAATTTCGTCTCCTGTTTTTTGTCTGTTGAAAATTGAATTTTATCAATAAAAATAATTTTATTTGTTTGTTTTTGTTTATACCTTTTATTGACCTCTAATTCGGATTTCGAAATTGGTAACTGTCGCTTTTCTCCAGTCGTTTTTTGTTGTTTCGGGTTTATCGAGTGTATTTCGTCGACATTTTTAGTATCGGTTTTGTCTTTTTCTTTCCGCAATTTGAAACGAGTAAATGCGCCCAACTATTAATAAATTGAGGTTAAGTTTAATTTATTATTGTTTTTAAAGTTAATGTTTAAAGTTTACATCGGCCGTATTCGTTTCTTTTTCTTCTAAATCTTTGACGGTTGGGACTACAAACTTCGACTTAGCCGCCATTTTTGAATTAGGACAAATGGAAATTGCTAAAAGGTGACGCAACTCAAATCCCCGCATGGCGCACAAGTATTGGCGCGTAATTTGAATAATAAAACCACCAAAGCTTAAATTTGCAATAATTGCTCGTTTATATAATACAGACAATACATTTGATGTTTATGAAAAGAAATGGACATTACGTGATAACTGGTAGTGTCTTTTTCGTACGTCGGAGAAAAAAATATGGCATGTTTTGTTAATATTTTAAAATATTTAAAAAATTTCACATATTTTATCTTTATTATTAACTACCAGGTTTCATCAATGGATATTTCCCAGTGTCTTCGCAAATTCGGTGGAATAAAAAATTATATTCTGTAAAAATTATTCCCGCATCTTCGTTCATTTGTGTTTCGCAGGACTAAAAATAAATAAATTTTAATAAAAATATTACAACTCAATGATTAAAATCTACCAATTGATGTCGAATCCCGTGATTGGGTATTCGAAATTTATAGGAACTTTCAACAAAATAACCAATGGGTAATGACCACATTGCATATTCAGCCTAAATAAATAAAAAATTAAATTAAAACCTTTAAAACAAAAAATTATAGAAACAACAAACATCTTTTCTCTCATCCAAATTCGACGTTTCAGGCATATAACAACCACGTTTATTAGTAACAATTTGACATAAGTCAACAACAATACCAACAGCATTCGCACTAAATCTAAAATTTAAAAAAAAATTAATTTTTAATAAAATCAAATTTAAATTTTACCTTACTTAAATTGTATCGTCAACGATTGATTAGGCATAAATTTACTAATTGGAATATCAAATGTATAATTTCCATTCGTGCAATGACTTTCGTAGTAACAATATTCACTACCAATCGTAACATTAAGTTCGGGAATAAAAATAACAGGAATTATATTAATAAAGTCTAAATAAAATACATTTTCAATTAATCACTATAAAATTTGTAAATTAAATTCAAAATGTACCGGAGCGATATTTGGTTTGACCTCTTTTTGTTTCACGTTTTGAAATTCTCATTTCCGAATCCTGCGATTCGTCGATTGGTAATTTAATATCACCTAACGAATTATGTTCATTGCTGTACCTATAAATAAAATATAAATAAAATAATTTTTTAAAAAAATACCAAAATTTTACCTTGAATTGTCTTCTTGCGGGACATCGTTAGCATTAACTTGTCCCTCGAAAATGTCAATATTTTGTGACGGTGGTTGAGATAACGTTGCAATATCTACAGCATAAGGCAATGGTGTCATGGGAGTCATGTTAACGACATTAGTTTGAAAATCTAATTTAAAATTATTTTCGAGCGAAATGGTTGGTTTACTATCACAACAAAAGGTATGACATAAATGATGAGAAGCTGAAATAATTAAATATAAGAAACAAAACCAAAAACCACATAACAATTTAGCATACTTAAACAATGAGGTGGAGTACCAATCGCCATTGGTTTTTGATGATATGTCGGATATATTTGAGTTCTTGTACTGATGGTCTTTTCTAATACGTTCGTAGTCGGTAACGTATTCAATGGTACGGTGTAATTTAATTGATAATGTGATGTATTCGACTCAACTGTCCCGTGAGAACTGAATTTAAAAAAAACAATAAATAGCATTTAAGAATTAGTTTTGTCATTTTTAACTTACTCTACAAAATTCCTCGATTGAGTATCGCTGCCATTACGACTTTGCCATTCCAAAATATACAAAATAGCCATTGCTACCAAACTTTAAAAAAAAATTGTTATTTTTTTAATCGAATATTTAATTAAAAAAATTACCATAAGGCCATTATAACAACTAAAACCGTAATTGTCATTTGAACGAATTTATTCGAGCAAATTCCTTGTTGATTATCGAATTTGTTTCTTCGTCTGTACCTTCGATTCGATGCTGAGCTCGCGATTGCGCTCGATTTGCTGCCAACAGTACCATTACTAGACGTCGATTTCAAACTATCTATTCGTTTAAGCTTTGCTAATTTTCTATTCATCCTTTCCAACTCATCGATTCTATTCTCCAGGTTATCGGTTACTTTACACAATTCTTTAACCGCGCCAACATTTTCCATAAATATTCTTTCCTGTGATAAATGAGATATAAGTTGTAATATTTAATTAAAAATAAAAAATTTACTTTGTTGACTACTAAAAAATTAGTAATGTGTTGTCCGTTAGGTAAAGTTACGTCTCCGGCTTCTTTAACTGCATCTGGAATGACTTCTTGCACCTCTTGAGCAATGACTCCCGTATCGAGCTGCTCCGATGGCGATAAACCTACGTGTCTCGCAAAATCGGGTATAAAATGATACCGAACTATCCTTAATTGTTGTAAATTTCGTAATTGTTCTTTAGTATCGACTTCTTGAACGTTTTGTTTCGCTCTGATATCGGACGGTTGCATGATGTGACCCGTTAGTTTCATATTCCCGTGAACCACCAACGATTCCTCGGGTCGATCGGTGTTGATACCAACACGACCCTAATAAAATCCAATTTGTTATTGGAAATTATTTAAAATTGTTAATTATTTACAGCGTGAAATGTCGAATCGGGAGTTTGTCCCTTCTGCCAGCAGAGTTCGACATCGTTTTCGAATTGGCCAGGATTCGATGCCTATCGTGAACAGTTGTCGGTTTTAATTTACATTAATAAATGAGTTTGAACTTACAAATTGATATATTACCCGCACGATAATCCTCTCGGATGCGTGTGAAGCGACGACGTATGACGATTCGCCGCAATGTGCGTGTAGACTTACGACTAAGTAGAAATATCTTTGATCTGGATTCGGTTTGCCTTTTTTACGCATGTTATTTGATGTCGTTTCGCTGAAATGAAGTCTTCCGACTGTGATTTTAGTGATTTGATCGATATTGCAGTCGATTCTGAATATAAATTTACATTTAATTAGAAATTAAATTTTATTAAACGTAATTTAAAAACTTACAATACGGGATGAAACGGTTTTTTACTCCTGTCCGATTGCGATTGTTCGATACGAATTGTTTGACTCGGAGATTCGACTTTGACGCCATTAAAATGCAAATAAAATTTATCAACTTTTTTCAATCCTTCCGAAGTCTTCACAAAATACGGTTCGCCAATCATCTGAACATGCGCCGTAACTTGAAAATGATTTTTCTTCTGACACACAAATGCTTCGTCGGCATTAGAAAAATTAAATCCTTTATCAGCATCGACTCGATAATTAACAGGTAGACTAAAAATAAAAATAAATGTAAAAAATTATCATAAACTTAAAATAATAAAATTTCTCTACAGTTCTTTGATATTTCGATCGCATAGTAAATGCCAAGTGTTCTGTTGAAACGGTTGAAATCTAATACATTGATAAGTCGCATCTAAAAAATTCATATTTTCACCGTTGAAGTCGAAATTATACTCATTTGATTGCTCTGACGTTACATCGGGTGAAAGACCTTTAAAAAATAATCTCAAAATCAATGCATCGAAATAACATTTATAATTTTAAACTTACAATTCTGACTCGAAACTGATGAATTTGTACTGCCTGGTTCTTGTTTAACCATAATCCCACCAACCATCGGATCCGAAGACACGGGTATAGTGGAATCCGATAATTTTCGTTTTTTATTCGACTGAACCGTCGTAGCTGAATTACTACAACAATAAACTTAATTAATCACTATTATAAACATCACCAACAAGTAATTAATTACCCGCCGAATATCGATTGCAAAGGTACTGGCAACGGGCTTATGGTTGCGGGAACATTCGATCCAATAGATTGGGTCTGCGAAGGTGGTGGACCGAGGGTTATCAATTCGGGTAAATGTTTCAAAGGTTGAGTATTGGCATAATTTATTGTCGGTGGTTGCATTAAAATCTCCTCCAAACTGTGACCCAACGGATTGATTTTATCTAAATATAAATAGATGATTTATAAAGTAACAAACATATTGTTTTCTAATACTTGTTTGGTCATTGACCGGTGAAAACGATGGTTCCGAACTTGAGTCTGGAGGACTGTCAGGTAATAGATGGCTAAAATAGAACAAAAGAATTTTCATTACACGCAGTTCTAATTCCTATTTATTGCACTATTTAACCGTGCGATCGATCATTATAATTAAACTTCGTTTTTCTAATATAAAAAGACAATATTTTTCTTTTTTTTTTATTCGATAATCCAATTACGTAACTGTGAATTAGATAATAAGTGAGTCTTGTTGTGACAATTTTTTTTAAAAATGCACGTTTAATTGCATGTTACACTCGATTAATCGAGTAACGGATGATAAGTAAACGTAATAATGATTCTACGTGCAAATATGAATAGGTTATTAATTTAGAAATTGCAAATTTTATTTTTCTACGTGTTAAACTTATTGCCACACACAATCTTGAAAAATCTTGTCCATTTACAAAGCCGTAAAAAATTTTAATTATAGTTTGGTACCAAGTTTAACATTAACACGCGATATTTATCACATTATTACACAATTTAACGTACCGTTGTACGGCTGCATAATTTGAATTATACGCGATTATGTTTTCTTTCATGTTTGATGTTGACGTTACCCTGTTTTGATCGCTTTCTTCATTTTTCAACGTTGAATTGACGATGCTTTCGGTGAAATACCTGTTTTAATAAAATATTAGTGAAATCATTTTTTTTTATATTAATATTCAGTTTTTTTTAGTTACATAGTGTTATCCTCTTCATCGTTGATGTAATCTTCCAACTGACTGAAATCGAGCGCATCGTTATCAATTCCACAAAAATCACCTCGTCCTGCAACGAAATTCGAACGAAATAAAAGATAATTGCTCAGATCCATCGTTGATCATTGTAAAGTGGAAAATTTTGTTAGGTTTTTTTTATGATCGTATTTTAACTGGTTGGGACAAGATGTAGACGAGATTTTATTTTTTTATGTTTTGGCTTCGAGCGACATCGGTTATTAAATAGCTAAGCCATTTTATAATAAATTTTTTTAAAAAATATTTTTATAAAGTATTGAAAAATTAATATATTCAAATTGAATGTTAGAATCGTTTTCTGGAATTTATTTAAACGTTTTTTATCGTTATCGAATAAAGTATCAAATTTTGAAATTTTCTGTACCAGGAAATGCAACTTTTAAAAAATTCAATATCCTTTTCCATTTAAAGTATTTTTTGTTATTTTTAAAAATTCAATGTTCAAAAGAATTTTTTTTTTTTTTAATTTCATGACTATAAAAACGAAAAAAAGTTGAAAATAAAAATTGCTAAGTAAAAATGTCTTATTTCCTTCTAATATCTCATTTGCATTGAACTATATCAAGTCTGCTATTGTTTTTTAGGTCAAATATTATTTCACACCTCACTAATCATGTGACAAATCACGTGACAACGACGTGAATTGGGACAAATGAACAATTCTACAATTTATTTGCTATTCAATCCCCTCCAAACAACTATTGTTTATAATTAACCAATATCAATCATTGTATCAGATGATCTCTTTTATTTACAACAATGTAAAAATATAAACACAATTTAAGAACCATAAATCATTTCCTATGCTTGTATACTACATAGTCGACACTATGAAAATTACAGTATTTTACTTTTCTTTTGCACATTACAATTACAAAAAAAATCCAAAAAAAAACAATAAACCCATAATTATCTCCACACACACTTTCTCTAAGGACATTGAACTTTTTTTTAAAAAAATAAGCAAAAAAAAAATTAAGTAAAATTTCGATCCCACCCACCACAAAAAACAGTAAACCACAAAATAAAATATAAAAAAAATTGAAAAATGTGTCACTTCCTATAATTTACTTTTTGTATTTTTTTTCTATTAACACACAACATCAACTAACCTTCACGTGACTTTTAATCATAACAATAAACCCCATTTTTAACTTATAATTTAACCTTGTGAAAAATTTGATTTCCACAAAATTACACTTTCTTTCCCTTCCCTTAAAAGCAATAAACACAAAAAATTTAAATGGGCCACAATCAATGCACCAATGCACAAACAAAGCCAATACATGATTGGTTAATGATAATAACAATATTACATTCAAATAAGTAAAGTTCAAAAGTCCTTGACAACATTAAAAATAATTCATTTTTTAATGTTTTAAGTGTTTTTTAAAAATCCTTTTTCACTTATGTTTTATTTTCAATTGAAATTTTAAGGGTGTTATAAGATAACCTTAAAATCTATTATTATAACACATCCTTGTATATCTAACAATGAATGTTGACTCATAAATTTTCATCTTGAATCATGAGTCATTGAAGAAAAGTATAATTTGCATTAATATTATACTCCATTTTTAAATATTTATTTAATAATTTAATGCCAAGTAGCCAAAATAAATAAAAACACAGAAAACAATAAACAATTTACATATCAATTGTTATGTAAACAATAAACAGTTAAAAGGTCATGTTAAAATTAGTTATTGTTTATAAAAAAAAAATAAAATGACAAGTAATAAACTCACCAGAAGCAGAAGAAGCAATCTGACTTTGATTCTGTCCCATACTTTGATCATATTCAGTTGAAACTTGATTATCATCAAATTGATAAGGTTGCAATTCACACTTGTCAGCATTCATTCTGCTTCACAAGACTGTCAAACCAACATTACAAACTGAGGGCTATAAACCAGTTTTGTAAACACTCTTTCTCTCTTTTGATGGCTTTAACTCCAGCCCACTACACCTGATCAAGTAGTAGTAATATTTCATGCACAGGTAGTCAACCAAAACTCCAATTACTGTCCTAGTTTAGTTCCCATGGCAACCGAATAACTCGACAAATATCGGACATTTTTCTCATTTGTTTTTTGCTAACTTACATTTTTTCCGGATTATCTCAATGAATGAATGAACAGTTATTATAGGCTACGCAAATCTAGGACTCGAGTTTTTACTTTTTTTTGTTTCAATTTCACTTTTTATTTGTCTGAAAAGTGAGATTATTTTATCCTTCGCAGTATTAATGCCTTTTTAATCTAATTTATAGTTATGTTGTTTATAAGTTTCGTTTAACATTTTTGCAAGTTCGAATATGTAATGAAGTGGTTTTACCACATTTATTGCATAATTTTTTTTTTTTTAATAATCGGTCTGGAAATAAAATTTCTTAATATTATTTTTCAACGTTTTTGACACGACCCAACTAAACCGCATTCATCAACAGGTGATTCATGTCCGAAATCACGATTCGCTCATTTAAAACCACTGAACCGCACGTCATCGAACTCTGAATCGCGATCACATTATTCCGCGTCATTAATTCTCGGTTTAACTGTATTAAACCACTAATCTATCTGACGTTGTTGATTCACGATCAAAATTCGGTAATAAAGATGTTTTATCTCATTTGTCACGTTCGATAAAACTTTTTTGCAATACGGAAAATAAAACAAATTCAAACTATTAAAAAATAAGGAAAAATAGAACGAAATGATTTTCTCTAAGAAATTCATTAGCAAAATTGCGTAATTCAAGGTCACACACCTTCCCCGAAGCCCAAGTAATTACGTACCTGAGTCGATGTGTTTTTAATTAATGTTTTCTTTTCACCTAAAAATAAGTACTGAGTGCCTTGTTTTCGTTTTCTACTTAAATTTAATTACTTAACAAACAAATCACTTTAATCTTATTTTTTTTAAACACTCGTAAAATAAATAAAATAAAATTTGTCAATTTCACAGCAATTTTAGCAATGATTTAAAACTCGTAAATAAAAATTCATTGCAAAAGTATTTGAAAGTTTACAACAATAAAATAAACACCTGCGAATTTCACCTTTCACAAGCCATAAATTGCAATCACCTGTGACGTGATAAACGAATCTTACCTAAAACTGCTTGTAGTGCCTGATCTTCCCCTACTACATCCATTCTGGTCCTAATTTACCCATTGAACAGGTAAAAAGTGGTTAAAAATCAAGCAATAATTAAATTATGTCCACTTCGACTCAGATCTCAAATTCCAGTATAAAAACTAATCACTTAATCATTTCAGGGTAACTTCCCTGAAAGAATTTCTAAATCACGTGATTGACCTTGCTTAGGGCGAATCGTCTGCTATTTACTAACTCTTCGTTTTCCCCTTTTATTTTTTCGAATAATAAATAGGTTTTTTTTCACTATTATTTATTGTACAACTTGGAATAAAAAAAAGTTGTTTATTTTTATATATTTTTTATATATTTTTTTATATTCCTTTCCGTGTGCTTGTGCAATTGGTTTACGTACAATTGAGAATATTATGGAACGTATAAGGAATAAATAAGTTTTTTTAAATTGTTAACACGTTTGACGCCATCTGTTAATGGAAATAATAGAATATGAATTGAGTTTTTAAAATTGTTGTAAATTATGGGTTTTTTTTAAAGTTATTTATAAGATTAATAATCGGTTGAATGAAAGTTTGACTTGTCACGTCTTTCTTGTTGAGAGGATGTGACCCTAAGAATATTCGAGGTGACATTGTCGTTCGACAATTAAATAACTTCCCTATTTTATTTCACCAAATCAAATCGCATCGCATTGTGTTTTTAAGTGGATAAAAACAATCTTAACTTCCAGTCTTGAACTCATTCAATTCTCTGTCTTCGTTCAATGCTTTTCTTAGACATGCAAAGTCGACAAATGCAGGTATTACTTAACCATTCTTCCATTTATTATTTTTATTTAAATTTTTTATTTCAGTTAATTGTTAGAGTTGTTATTTTGCTTTTGTGCGTGAATTTGTCGTACGAGAACAATAATCGAGGATTGCGATTTCTAAACAAACGTAGATCCGTTATTTTGTACTTTTGTTTATGTAATTGAAATTTGTTTGTGAATTTCAGATTTGCCGCTTTACACCATTGTCAATTTCCCGAATTCCCCGTGCTTAGGAAACGATGGTCGAAGTACTGGTGTATGTCTATCGAAACCTTATTGCAAAGGAGCCGGTGGAACGCCAATAGGCTCTTGCGCTAACAACTTTGGCGTTTGTTGTTTGAGTTAATGATTTTCTAAAAAAATTAATTTTTATTTTTTTTTTGTTTGTAATGTGTTTGTGTGTTAAAATCAGTTTCCAGAACTTGCGGCAGCATTGCTCGATGTAACAATACGAGTTTCCTAAACCCGAATTATCCGGCGCCTTACAATAGAAGCGGAACTTGTTCTTTAAATGTTGTTAAAATGAATCGCAACATATGTCAACTCAGACTCGATTTCTTGGAATTCAGATTAACGCCACCTAGAGACGGACAGTGTTTCGACGATACTTTTACCATTAATTGCGATGGGAGTTCCGACATCCCTACATTATGCGGCAATAATACGGGTCAACATGGTATGTAATTATTTAACAATTGTTTTTTAAGTTTTATTTTTATTTTT
>JAQFZU010001540.1:0-12918 GCA_034696185.1 Henia vesuviana | reverse complement strand
CTCTCAGCATGACTAAGTCAAAGTTTGCACAGTCTGAGATTAAGTTCCTAGGCTATTACTTCAATAAAGACGGTATCCAGAGTGATCCACTGAAAATTCAGGCAATCACTAAGTTTAAGAGGCCTGAGAATTTAAAAGAGACCCAGCGTTTTTTAGGTATGACTGGTTTTTTGCGTAGATTTATTCCGAATTACGTTGCAATTGCAAAACCGTTGTCTTCGTTGACGAAGAAATCAGAGAAGTTTGCGTGGCTCAAGATTCATGAAAAATCTTTCTCAGATCTGAAAGGAGAACTCGTTAAACGTACAACTTTAAGTAAGCCTGATTTTGAGAAACCATTTGTGATTCAAACTGACGCATTGCACGATGGCTTGGGTGCCGTGTTAATGCAAGAAGTTCTAGATAGTCATGGAAAAATGACAGTTTTGCCGATGGCGTATGCCAGTAGAACCCTCAAGGGAGCGGAAGTCCAATATCCTACCCCCGAACTTGAGTGTCTCGCTGTCGTATGGGCCGTTGAACATTTTCGTCTATTTATAAAATACACCATGTTTACTGTCGAATCCGATGCGCAGGCGCTAACTTGGTTGATGTCAACTCCAGAACCGTCTGGCAGATTTGGCAGGTGGGCGGTGAAACTCCAGTTTGGCCCGTTTAAGATAAATTATAGGAAAGGTATGTACAATAAAATTGCCGATGCACTTTCCAGAGCACCCTTAAATGCTGAATTTATCCCGGAAAACGACCACATCAAGGAGACTGAAATTCGTCAATATTGGCCAAATTAAAATTCAACTGACAAGCTGAAATTAAATAATCATGAAAATATGCTTCTAAGAAATATTCCAGACACCAGTAGGATACCTGTTGGCGATGTGGATAATTTCCAAATAATCACCCACAATTGGGTGGGAGAGGAGATAGAGAGAGAGACTTTCTATAATATCGTTACCAACTTGATTAACGATGTACCACCCCCCAGAGACGAAATAATTTCCAAACAAAGGCATGATCGGCACCTACACGAAATTTGGCTCCATTTGGAATCAGACAAGGCGACTCAGCAATCCTTGCTATGAAAGATGAGTAAAAAATATTCAAAAGATTTTGAAAATAGATTGCTAAAATACGCAATTGACGGTGAAATGATTCTTTACTTTGCACCTACAGTTAAGGAAGAATTAGGTGACACTGGAAATGGGTTTAAAGCTGCAATTTCGTGTACACTCATACGTAGAGCGTTGTTTGCATCGCATGGCCATCCGTTGAGTGCTCATGGTGGAATGGCCAAGACATTAGCATGTGTTAAGCAGTTATATCATTGGCCTAAGATGTCAGCTGACGTCAGGAGTTTTGTATGTGGTTGCCAACAATGCCAGCAGTACAAACCAAATCAACAAAAACCTACAGCAGGTGAGTATGTTCCGCATGGGATGACGGCTCCATGGGAGACAATCTGCGTTGACCTGATGGGTTCTAAACTAGCGGGAAAAGGTCAGCTTCAATGGCTACTTGTGGTCATTGATCAATGCACTAAATACCTAGAGGTATTCGCACTTGCGAAAGTATCTTGATCTATAATTGCAAAGAAGCTTCATAAACTCAGCTGTAGGCACGTTAATCCAAAGAAAATCATTAGTGACAATGGTCTACAATTCATCAGTACAATCTATAAAGAATATTGTCAAAGAACGGGCATAAAAGTAGCTAGAACGAGTACTTACCATGCCCAGGCGAACCCTGCAGAACGAGCAAATAGGGATTTGAAGGTGATGCTTGCTATTTTTACAGATGTTCATACGAATTGACCGAAGTACATCTACGATTTTGCGTTCGCAACAAGCACTGCACTCTCAGAAGCCACAGGTAGTACTCCTTTATTTTTGAACACAGGTCGAATCGTGACACCACCCTGGGACCCCAGATTGATTACGAGCGACCTACGTTTTAACAAGAATAATCCAGAGAAATTCGTAACTTCCTTAATTACACGAATTAAACTCGCACATCACTCGATGTACGAAAAGATCCAGAGTAACTACGAGAAACATCGTCGAGAGCATGAGAAGAAATTTCGTTTGATAGATTTTGAGCTCGGAGATTTCGTTTAGAAAACGACGCATCATCTGTCGAATTCCGAGGAAGGCTTTGCTGCTAGTCTCGCACCGAAGTGGGATGGGCCATGGAAGATTGTTCAGGTGTTAGGTAGCCATGCATTTAAGCTAGAAAAATTAAGCGATGGTTTCATTGAACCTTCAATGAATGTCAAGCAAATTAAGCTGTATGTACCAACCTATCCGATCAAGAGTTGGACCGAGAATCAATCTGTAGGTAGCTCAGATGGTAATATTGCATTGCTAGATTGGTTGTTGAGTCCTCATGTAGGTAATCCAAGCGATAAAAGTGGGATTTTACCTCCTATTTCTGAGAATCCAGAGTTGGAAAACGTTTTAGACAAATTTCCGGTCAGAGATGACGTCATACTTGTTAATCCACCCCACCTCGTGTTAAAAACGTCCCACAGCGTCACACGAGAGAACAACATCGCAGAGTGAAAAATACAAAATACGATAAAGATTTTGTATTATTTTCGCTCAGTTGTTAAATCAGAATTTTATTGGCAAAAATTATTCGATTCTGAATAATAATAAAGATCTGATCGATGGGTCAAGGCGCATACACTAGTGTTCTAGAATGCGAAGGTCCAGATAACTCGCACATGACACCTGTCACTTGTCATCCAGTAGACGTTTGACATCCCAGTATCCTCGTGTTGAACTTCAAGCAAAGTCGTGCGCAATAACCAGTCTTACAACTAAATCTTCTCGTTGGTATCAAGTAGAGTAAGTAGAAATTTCTAGTTGCATGTTATTTTAAACCCAGGAAATACCTTATTCACGCGAATAACCTATCATACGTAAAGTATGCGTTTCGGTCAGCAAAATTATTATTTTGTTTGAATTGTTAAGACAGTCGCTGTCAAGTGAAGTCAAACGTTAATATAACGAATAGTTATAAAGTTTCATTCGAGAAACCTCTGAAAAAATGCAGTAAATAAACTTTATTTACGGACTTCGTTTTCACATGGTAGCCGCCATAATTTGTCCTTAGATGGCGCCACCCCAACTTATCTAAAATAACTTGCGTGAATAGCAATATTATTTCTGGAAATTAAAAATAACTATTTTCACGAGCCATGGTAGGGTAAAATAATTTAAACAGTTTAATTATAATTATTTTTTTATGCAGCATGGATAAGAAACCCTACTCGTGAGATAACAAAAAGTATTAGTCCTGTCGACCATCGAGGGCTTGACAAGACGAACAACACGAAGATCCCAATGCCGATGAGATCTGGGAACGAAATCATCGCCACAGTGGATGCCGTAGAAAACCTGGAAGTGCCACTTGTGCCCAGTCACGTTCTAGGAGTGAGGTGCGACCGACTTTGCCAAGCACCAGTGGAGCTCGAGCGAGCTCAATGGCACCAGGATCGGCCCGTGGACGAGGGCGAGGATGCATGACCAGTGCCAGTGGTTCGACTAGTCAACCGTCACGTTCTGTTTTGTGGAATCCCATGGGACAGTTGGAGATCAGCACACCAGCACCCCCGACCTCGGCGTCTTCGCAGATTCTCTCCGGCAACGCAGAAGCTACTCGTCGTCAACTTGTCAAAGCCCAACTTCAGGAAAGGCTTTTAGCCAATCGTAGAGCCGTCGAGTTCAGTCTTCCGCGCCAGTCTCTTGATTTCGACACGTCGAGATACGCCACGTGTTCCCTGTGTGTAGGCATGCTGGTTAACTGCAGCCGTTGGTAGACAACATCATCTCGCCTGCCCGAATTGCGCCCTTCGAGGCCACGTGGATCTCAATGCTGTGTGGGCACCCGACGTCGCACCGCTCATAATTAAAGGAGCTCTCAAAGGTTTGGAAGCTAAAAGATGGGCTATTTGCCAGAGTTGTGAGGGGGTCACCGACCCGACAGGAGTAAGTAGAGCACCACCAGCTTTCTCACCTTTCAGCTACGGTACTCGTTACAAGCTATGGGCTCGGAGGTTAAAACAGCGCGTTCAAAGTTCCGTTTTCGAGGTACCTCCTGCTACTCCGGCTGAAGCTTCCATCACCTTGAGTGCCGCACGTCAAGTCCGCTTTGCTGCAGCTGCAGCCGCAACTACCTTACCGCCTGAATTTTAACCCCAGCCAGTTGTCGAGCGTCCACCTTGCGTACATCCAGTTTCGTCACCCTTAACCAGTGCTTCGGTGCCGCCGATTTTATCGACTTACGCAATAATTACGCCACTGTCGACTCCGACAAACCAAGCCAGCTCGACTACTACTTGTAAAATCTCACCAGCTACAGCCTCGACTGCAACAACTACGTCTGTGGACACCCTAGTATGCCTAAAGGAATCACCGAGTAGAGTTTCTGCCAAGAAAAATGCATCGATACCTGCTCCACGAGTGAGAAAGCACTCACCAATCGGACCACCGAGCCCCACGCCAGCAGTTACTGCCACCAAAACCTCATGTGATAAGTATGAGAAATGGGACTTGGAGGACATCGGGATTTCTAGTCCTACCACATCATCCGGAGCAGGGAGATCCAGTTCAACCACGGTTAATTTTAACCAAATCATTCTGAATTTTCCAGCATCCAACTATCCCATGCCAGGAGTATTCAGATTCCGCCAGTTCATCGTCTGGGCTCAGCAGTTACGATCGGGAATTATGTGCCCTCAACTCTCCTTGGGTTTTAGGACGAGGCAGAGCCACGGCAATGAATCAGAGATATTATTGTCAACCAATGCTACGTGAAATTGCACCACGACTGCTTTTCCCACCCGTGCCGACTTTGTTCAAAGTTAAGAAAGCGTTGGGACCAACTCCTCCCATTCCACCAAAGGACTAAGTATTTGGCCAAGTGCGATTGCACTACCTTTTTCGTAAATCCTCACGCTTTTTAAACTGGTTTTGTGTTTTTTCTTGTTCTATTATAATATTTTGTGTGGTTTTATTCTAGTTGTGAGTACCCAGCCGGCACCAATTTCGTTTTCTTTTGTGTGCCCAATAGGCAAACTCTTTTTTTTTCTTAGCTTAAGTTTTCCTTTTAAGCATTAAGTGTTTCTCGGTAAGCTCTTATTGGCATCAACATTTTATTGGTTGTGTGTATTCATTTTGTTTTTTTTATTTTATTTTATATCAGTAGTCGTAGTTTTTAAGTTTGATCGTTTATTGAATTTAATAAAAAATATGTTTGCGTAAATTAAGTGATTATTTTCAATTGAAAAGTCGCTTAAGTAAAGTGGACATCCAAACTAAAAAACAAGAAGAATTCTGAAGAGGTTTCAGCTCCAGACGAATCAATTTGAAATCCCTAAACGATGATGTTAAATTAATGTCACACAGGTAATGGTTTTAAAAAAAATATTATTATTTTATTTCACAGTCTACACTATTGTACAGTAGGTATCAGTCAGTAAAAATTTTTATTAATTCAAATAAAAAGCGTCGTTGATCCTCGCATCCTGTCGCTACCTGAAATAAAATTAATTTTTAGTAGGTTGTTCGAAGTAAATTATCTACTGCTACTTACCTATCGTATCCCTTGATTTGACATCATCCTGTCATCCTAACCTCGAAGCTTGCCAAAATCTGAAAGAAAAATAAGAAGGATTAGCCCCGGAACAATACGAGATCCGCAATTTTGCAACGTTACCTTGGTTACCAAGATGCCATAACCACCAGCGCCATCTGTTGATGAAATCCCGCAACGAAGCAACGTAATCACCTGAAAATTTGCCGCACCTCTAGGAAACCTGAAGACCAGTGTTTTGCAGATATCCTGCACGAAGATTAGCGTTTGCTAGGTTGTCTGTTTGCCCAGATTTGGGAAGTGCTTTAATAACAGGAATTGTTTCTTGTTGGGTTGTCTTTTCTTTTTGTAAACAAAAGTACCTATGCGTGTCGTAATTTAATTTTGATTTAAATATTGTAAGAAACTAAGTGTTTTCACCAGTGTACCCACCTAGTTTCGGGAGACTTGTAACAAGATTAAAAGTCTCGTAGCGCCTTTTACAGTTACCCGACCCTAAGTCGAGTAAAAGTTTTGTAAATAAGTAATTAATATTCTTTTAATTTAAGGGTATTAGTTATTTATAAGTGTCTTTTGTGTGAATGTCCTAGTTTGGGCATGTGTGGCTATAATTGGCTAAGTATGGTTAATTTTAACCAGATGCTAATTATGAGAGCACATGTCCTCGTTGTAGAAAATGTCCATTAGATGGCATTTTGGTGGACGACTTTGGCCATTTCATCCGATTGAATGGAAATAGAAGAGTCCGAGTGTCCAAAGAATTGAGATTGGGTGTTTTGACCCTCTTTTGTGTTTAGGGATTAGTTGGCTATATAAGCCAGCTCAGTGTTTTGTTCTCAGCTCTTGATTTTACCCTTGAATGTTTAATAACATGATTAATCTAAATGTCTTGACTTTGAGTCGCATTGATTAATGCATTTCGCATAGACTAGCGCATAGCTTGACGTGGAAGTGAATTCAGCGCGTACCTGACCCTGGAAAGCGACCGATGATGGTAACTTCTTATAGCTCTACCTGACTTGGGGCCGGCACTGTACTGAAAAATGGCAGTGATCTGGTGCATGGGTTACACGCCCGTATGTCGCCAGTTTTCCTGTGATCAATGTATTATTTTCCGATGAAACTTTGTTGAGCATTAGGCCAATCCTATATCAACATGGGTAGTGAAAAGCGACTACTGCCCTGGACGGTGAAAGACGCATCTTTTGAGGCGTCAATGATTACTGTTCCCGGGTATAAGAGGCTGCCACTTTTGTATTTTCAGTTAACCCAGGTTATTTCATACGATAGCAAAAAATCAATTCGAGTTAAGGAGTGAAAGAGATTTCTGTCGCTCGCGAGGAGCCGTTTGACGACAAACCGGAAGTTGGTTCGAGCCGCCGCGTGAATAGTACGAATGATATCTCGAAATGGATAAAATAATGCAATCGCATTATCTTACCTCTCCTATATCATTCTGAGGTCTAATATTATATTTCCATGTCCGACCATGAGTTCCAAAGTGTCCCTGATGCGTAACCGCGTGTGTTTGTAGATAAGTAGTTTTCAGTTATTTGGCCTTGCTGTTAGTTTAACGTTAACGTTGCGTACCTGTAATTCAGCGCTTGACTTTGTTGCTTTAGTATTCTTGTTGTAGTTTTTGTTAGTGTTAGTTTTAGTTTAGCTTAGTGTTGTGTTAGTTTCGTAGAAAGGAGTTTTGCATAACTCCATATCCTGTTCTCATTCTATTTTTAGTAATGGTGATCTGAACCTGTCTGATTGTTCTTAAGCTTGTAAATATTAAATGTTTAATTGGTTGAAATAAATCCTGTCATTTGTTTTGAGAAAAAGTACAAAGTCAGATAATTTCTAAGTAATGATTTTCACCGAGTTTAGCTAAAATATGGACTTGGAGAAAAATCACCGTCACATCTGGACCGCACATCTCCAAGTGATTGGGACACAATCTATAAAGCCAATGAATATGCTTACAGATTTACGACTGTCTAATGATGTTCCATATGACGCGTCGGAGAACATCCTCAGCAGTGGTGTCGATATTTTTGATAAGTTAATTGCCTGGAACCTGGAATGGTATAAGTAATTTGCCACGTTTGTAATTAATTTGAAGTTCTCTTTGTTAGGTTTGGCAGTGAACTGTGACAACTGCGTTACTGCCCATGATATGTCGAATCTCGTTCGGCTTGCCACGAAAAGCAAACTCCCAATGACTTCACAGAATGGGCAGACAAAATCCTCATCTATATACAGTAATTGTCTCAAGTCGGTCCCAAGAGGCAGTGGAATTGAACATTTACTTGTTACATCAATTCTATATTTTTGTATAATTTTCTTAATAAATAAACTTTGATTCATTAAGGTTTGCTGTCCTTGTCTAATAAAGTCCACCCCCAGGAATCTCGTTATGGGACCTAAATTTACGATAGTATATTTCAAGCTTAATTTATTTATAACTTCTGTCAATTTCTCACTATTCCTTGCTAAAATAGCCAGGTCATACACATACAGCAGGATGTAGACACCCAAATCATTCGTGTAAACGCAAGGGCAATATTTAAAAAAGTAAAATCCCATTCCCAACAATGTTCCATTCAAATGTTTGTTCCAGGCATTGCCCGCCTGTTTAAGGCCATACAACGCCTTGCGGAGCTTTAGTACCATGTCCCCCGAATGTCCTTGGTTATTCCCCATTTAGTCTTTCCATGTATATGGTCTCGGTCAAGTCTGCGTAGAGGTATGCCCCTTTTCGTCTATATGGCAATCTAGGTATTGATATAAGCACACGAATATGGCAAAAAACAGCTTGATGAGGTTGAACTCAATGACGAGTGCAAACACCTCTCTATAGTCAACGCCTGCCTCCTGGCGGAACCCGTGTGCCACGAGGCGTGCCTTGTATTGCGTTGTCTCACCCTTACTGTTCAATTTTCTAGTAAATGTCCATTTATTCGTTATCACTCTATTATTGGTTGGTCTTGGAACTATGTTCCAAACTTGTCTTTCCAATAGCATTTTGTGCTTTTTGTCCATCGCTTCCAACCAACGACTCCTGTCTGGTGACTTCAGGACGTCTTTGTATGTGGCGGGCACCTCCATTATGCCAGCGAAAAAGAATGGGTTGTCATCCCACTGTTGGCGTTTTGTCCAATGGATGGCTACATCCTCACTCTCTTGTGGTAATTCCTCTGTAGTCGGAATTTTAGTCTCCGTCATGTCGAAAACTGTTCTATCCACAATGCAACCCTATCTTTTCCGTAAGTCAAAATCCTCTTGTTCCACGTCCAGTCCCCGTTCGTCACAGTATTCATTTACGTCAGCTAATGACTTAAGTTTCTTTGATTCCCTATGTTGGTAATATACATCTTCTACTCCCTTTGTCTTGCCGGATGTTCTCGTTACTATCCATCGAGACCAATCTTCTCCCAAAGTTTTGTGTGTTTGTGTACACTCTACATCTTGGTTTGCCGATGGAGTCGATGTTACATCTTCTATCACAGAAATTTTCGGCCTCTCTGGTTCTATTTCGGGTGCAGGTCCTAGTGCAGGTATGGTTTGCACATCAACTCCCCACAAGGATTTATTAAACACCAATGGGTTGACGTCCATCTGCATTCCAAACTGTTTCAGGCCCACCTTCGATTCATCAAATTTTGAGTGCTTGGTTTCAATAATGCATTTTCTTTTGGAATCATATATGCGGTATCCTCTTGTGGTCAACGCATATCCCAACATAATCCCACGTCAAGCGCTCGATTCAAATTTATTTCTATTGCAAGTAGCCACGTGGTAAAATGCCATGCAACCAAACCTTTTGAGATATCCTACCACGGGTTTATGGCCCATCCATTTCTGATATGGTGTTTGGTCTTGTAATGCTCCATGGGTTCTCCGATTTCTTGCATGTACGTAGGTGTATGGGGCTTCTACCCAAAACTCTGTTGGGAGGCCTGAATCGATAAGCATGGCCCTAACGCCATTCAACATGTCCCTATGTGAACGCTCAACTATTTCATTTTGTTGGGGAGTGTATGGCGTGGTATATCTATGGATTATTCTTTCTAATTTGCAAAAATCCTTAAATTTATTGTTACGAAATTCTGCCTCATTGTCGGTTTGTATGGCCACTATCGGGGAATCAAATTGTTTTTTTAATACCAGTTTCAAACAGGAGAAGGCATCGAACGTCTGGCTCTTGTTTGTCAATGGGACAACTATTGTATACCTGGTAAACTCATCTACAACCGTCAAAAAGTACGACATGCCACCGGTCGACTTTACCGGTGCCAGCCTCCACAAATCCAAAAACATAAGTTGCAATGGGAACTGCGACTGTACCTTATCTACCGTCTTCCTGGATGGAGCCATGATACTCTTTGCTAATCTACACGATTCGCATACCCCCAATCCGTTAGACGATTTTAGGTTTGATCTTACAATCTTCGATTTAAACATTTCCTGTATGATCGCCTCTGGTGGATGGCACAATCTTCTATGCCAAAGATCAATGGAATTGTGACGGCAATCCAATGTCATTGCGGTTGTTTTCGATTCGGGCATTGCGGTATTCTCCTCTGGACTGCCATCTGTCATCAGGGCCTTCTGGCTTCGCGTCCCAGAAGGTAAACTCTTGGGATCATCCATGGACCGCAAAACAAACAATCGTTGTTCCCTGAGTAATGGAATACGATGTCCTTCTTCTGTTATTATTAAAGGATTACAATTAGTCAGGTGCACCTTACAATTCGTGTCCAATAAAGAGTGCACTGACATCAAGTTCCTGCAGAGCTGAGGCACATGGTAAACCTTGTCCAGCACCATGTCACATCCTTGTGAGCTCAGTACTCCACCCTCAATAGATACTCTCGCCGAACCAATCCCAGTAGCTGTCAAATGTTCATTACCCTGTGCTATGGGAATAGGCTTAATTTCCAAGTATGTCTGAAATAATTGTCTATCCTTGCAAAAATGATGCGTTGCGCCGCTATCTAAAGTCCAACTATAATCGCGGCCTTTGGCTAAAACCACTAAACTTGTCAGCAAACAGCTGAAATGAAATTTGTGTTCTGGGCTGCCAGTACCAGTGGCAGATGATCGAGGTTTATAGTCGTTGTTAGGTTTATTAAACTTTCAATTAGTGAGATTATTCCTATTTCTATTAACGTTTTCGCGTTTGGATTCACTTGCCCCACTAGTGTCTCTACCAGACTGAGGCAATTTCACCCTGCAGTCTTTTTTGAAATGACCGGCTCGGCCACAACAAAAACAAGTCAAATGCTGCTTATCCTTAACGGATCCCGCCCCATAATTCTTATGTGTAAACATCACTTTCGACTCTGGTTCATGACGGTCCTCATTAACCGCAACCCTATTCAATATTCTTCTTCAATGATAAGGGATTCTTTGACTTTCTTGGTTGAAAAGGTCTTGGGGTCCGTCTGGTATATTGCCTGAACTATTACCTCGTAGGACGATTCCAGTCCTTGTAACATTATTATAGCCACTATTTTATCCGAGGGGTCTTCGCCCAATCGTTTTAATTTTGCAACAATATGGGCCACCCTGGAAAAGTATATACCCATGGTTTCCATTTTGTCCTTTTTGATATGGAATAACTGTCCGTACAATGATGCCAAATGAACAAGTGAATTTGGTTCAAATTCACTCTGTAATAGGTCCCACATTTCTTTCGGTTTTGTTATTTCTTGAATCAATGGTTGTATCTCAGGCGAGAGGAAAAGGTAAATCGAGCTCAGTCCACGTGCCTTTTTCAGGTTATAGTCGTCAAGGTCCTTCTGCGTGGCTGACGACTCTGCGGGTGGTCTTAATGATCCATCAATGAGGCCAAAAATCTCTCTATCTCTCATGCGCATCAAGCAGTTCTCTTTTTAACTGCTATAATTGGTATTTGTGAGCTTCGGAAAGCTGAGCGCTAAACCCTTCGAAATATCATTGGAATTCATGGTGCGTAATTTTGTAATTGAAAATAGCAAAAGAAAATATCAGCAATATTCGAAAAATGCAGCAAATGAAATTAAACACTTACTCATGTATGCCCAAACCGGTAAATTTCGATAAATTTTTATATAATTATCTAAAAAGCATTCGTTTGTTATTCAAAGAAGAATGTCTTCCAATTCTTTAACCACAGTCTATTCGTTTCCAATTTGCCACTTGTCCAAAACATAAATTGAATTTAAAGGTCAAACAGACCTCCCCTCTAATCAACTACAACTAAAAAGAATCTTAATTTAACATCGAGGTCGCAAACTATGCCATTGATAAGTACTCTCCAACATAATTACGCTGTTATCCCTAAAGTAGCTTGTCTCAATGGGAGCCGTCTTTGCCATTATAGCAGGACTTACACACTGATTCCTCCTATTCTCAGGAGTAACCATAAATGCAAAATGACTAAAAGCACAATTCGCCACAATATTCCTAGAAGTCAACATAACATTCTTTCCAGTCACAAACCCAGTCACACAGTTCGCAGGACAATGGAATTCAAAAATTAACGCAATGAAATAATTATTCGTCAAAAAAACGTGTGAGTGCTTCAAAACCAACTATTATTTCACAAATTCCTTACTATTCAAGCCCTGTTCCATGGATATCAAGGCAATTTTGCAGGTTCAAATGCTGCAATTCTATTCAAACGTGTCGCCGATGACGTGTCTGTCGCCACGTGTTGCTATTCTTCAAAAACAATCGCGTTTCGTCAAAAAATCAGCAAAATTGCGGGAAACTTAGCAGTAATTATCCAAAAATCAATGTAAAATAATGAGCACTCACAGTTTTAGCCCTATACTCCATGTACAGGGCAAAATAATTACGAAAATCCTCTAAGGCAACGTGTCCTTTCACCAAAACCTCCAATCAAACTTCCAAGCTGCACAAAAATCTGTTCACCTCTGCTACCACTTGAAGTTCTAATGTTTTCATTTGTGCAATTAATGGCAAATAATCCATTGTGGTAACAATATTTAATATTTAAGCTTAATAATGATTAAGTAAATTACAAGTACAACTGAAGTAATTAATATCTATAGGTTAAGATCAGCCTGAAGACTGGTTTCAATCACGCTTATACAGGGATTTTAGGATCCACGACCTCTGGTGTGAGTATTCCAAGTTCATCATCACAAACTACACTGTATTCTTATATAGTGCACTTTCCACACTATTACAATAAGATACAGAGACTCTAAATACCTTCAATATGAGATGCTAAATTAATACACAAGCTGAACCAAAGGTAAGCATTTACATACATATATCCATAACAACAAAACTAATTTAATCTAATCTAATAAGACTCAATAAACA
>JAQFZU010001539.1:0-12919 GCA_034696185.1 Henia vesuviana | reverse complement strand
GGGGCTACCGCCCCCCCGGACCCCCCTTCCTTATTAGATTTATTAAAACCTATCACTAGTATCAACAGTGGCGGCTCTGGGCCACCGTAGTAAAGAGCTTCTAAATCTAAGTAAGGGGGGTCCGGTTAAACTTAGGCATCAAAATCGAAAAAATGTGTGGTTTTATACATTTTTACCCTACCTCATAAGGTACCCCATAGGGTACCTCTACCCTATATTTTGTCAACACCCGACCTCAAAGACCTCAACGATCATGCCTGCCACCAACAAAAAACCGGGAGTGACTGAAGACCGAGGACCTTTGAGATCATGCTAGATGGACCGCGCCGCCAAAACGTCGCATAAGGCTCAACCGAGCAGCGACGCATGCTGCGCACGAGAATCAACGGATTTTTCACCTGTTTAGTGTCGAGCGAGCCTCCACTAAACAAGGAAACCATAAATATACTCACTGTTCTTTGCTTTGCCTTATTATACAGATTGATGTAAGAGCCTCCGCTCTGTTGTTTGTTTAATTCCATACACTGTAAATGAATAAAAGCAGGTTGTTTATTGTTCTGAATCACTTGTCTGTTTCTTAAATCTGATAGAAATTTGCCAACCGCGGTAAGCTGAGTTGACTTCTTTATCAATCGGGAATTTAGATATCAAATTAGCAAATCCCAATTAAATATAAATTTTGGAAGTCACGATAGCAGCACGACAACATGAACACATTGTTTAGACTATCTGTGTATAGTCCCATTCTTTCCTCCTTCCCTATCACCCCTATTCGTTCTAATAAATCTTTCATCCACAATAATTCTTTTATCTTATCCGCTATCGCGTCCTGTTCAGATCCCGTTGAACCTTTTCCCACAAACTTATGCTTTTTGCATTGCCAGTTTATTATTGACTCCCCAGGTTTTACTATGTAACCGAGAATCCTCTCGCATCTTTTGTCACATTCCAACTCGCATCTGTATAAACTTTCAAATCTCTCTGCCCTTCCCCATATTCTAACCCATAATTCTTTGTTCCCTTCAGATATCCTATCATTCTTTTCGCTGCCTCCAAATGCATTTGTTTCAGTTCCTTATTGAATTGAGATAGATTAGTAACTGCTTAACTAATGTTTGGTCTCGTATTTACTGCCAAATACATTAACTTATCTATGAATTTTTGATACATTTTTGATTCTATTACTTTCCTTTTTTGTTCCTTTTCCTCTTCTTCACAATTTCCGCTCATTGGATTTACCACTGAATCACAATTCTCCAATCCGAATCTAATTAATGTTTCTTCGATGTATTTGCTTTGCGTCAATTGTATCTTGCCTTTCACCTGTTTTACTTCTATTCCCAATAAATAGCTTAAATCTCCCATACTTTTCCATTTTACTTTATTTTGAAATTCTTTTACCGCTTGCTCCTCGATTTCTGGTTTTGTGGTTAGGATGACTATATCATCAACATATAATCCTATTAACATGAACTCTCTCCCTTTCTTTTTGTAATACAGACACGGATCATCAGGTGACTGAATTCTGCTTCTGTAATAACTTTATGTATTCTTTCATTCCAACACTTTCTCGCCTGTTTCAATTCATATAAATATACATAAATATACAAATATATATAAATATAAATATATCCATATAAATATATACAGTATAATATAAATAAATATATAAATTGTAACGGTTGTAAAAATTAACCGAATGACGACCACAAGATGGCCGACCGGAAGTGGCGCCAGACGTTATTAAAACATATGGATATGTGTAAAAATCTCTCACTTGAGATATTTGAAGTACTATTTAGTTGTTTCAATGTGTGTTTGAAGTTTATTTCCCACGTGTGTTTAATTTAATTAAAATAGGACTAACATTAGTCCTAAAGGATTAAAGCCCCAAAGCACATGTCGTCGTTGCCAAATACGTCCACTAGATGGCGTAGGGACGCTGAACTTCGACCTCGTCATCCGATTGGATGATCAAGCGGAGCTGAAGCGTGCAGAGTCCTGGGATTGGATAGTTCCAAGCCCGGGAGTTAAGAGGTTTAAAAGGGTTATTTAAGTCTGTGTGAACAGGAAGTGTTAGTGATTTTTGCTTGTTTATTTGCCAGATTGCAATGTAGTTCTCAAACGAACCGACAAAGTAAGATTTGATTGTACAAATCACTTTGTTGAGTGTAGCTTTCTTTAGGCTGATAACCTGGGGAAGGCTGCGCTGAAAGTATGTTCTGATCCCAAAACCTGACGCAACAGATATCTTAAGTGCTCTGTCTGTTGTGGGCCGGCCCTGCCAGTTTCGCGAGACGAGGTGAACCGGTGCAGGGATTACAAGGTGAGGCGGCTCGTGGTCCGTGGGGACCCGTGTTCCCACTCATCTTGTCGAACGTCCCGTGTACGTTCAAGTGATTTAGCGGCTCGTGTTTTGCTTGGTGACCCGTGTTTCACCCAAACTAACTGAGTTGGTTTTAAGAGAACTTAACGCAATCTGGAAATTACTCGCAGAGTCTCTCATTTCTTTTGTTTTACAGTATCAGCCATTTTTAGAACCAGCTGAAATAACTAGCTTTAGTTATTTCAAGGACATTCTAGCAGGGGGACGAGTTTACCAGGTTTTAGAGATTCGACGTGAATCTCAGAGTTATGCGCTTTATTTAACACACTTGTGTTAACTAAAACGCGGACTCGCGAATAGCGGCTACGGAAGCCGCGAATGGTTTCCGAGAGGGCACGCGCGCAGTTAATGATAAGTGTTAAAAATGTTAATATTGGGTTTTAGTGTTATCTTGGTTTAGACTTTAAGATTTGTTTACTTGTTTATAGCTAAAATATTGGAATAGTGGAATTCTGGGTTTGTGTGTATTTCACACACAGTGAGGGTAGAAAGGAACCTAATTTGTTAATTATTATTATTAGTCATTATATAAAGGGGAAATTGTTTAATTGTTAACTTGTTAGAATTTGTATAATTTAGAACTTTTAACGGTCTTAATAAAAACCGGGTTGTAACGATTTGATAAAACACGAAGTCAGATTTATTTACGCGCATGGGGTAAAGTTTAACAGGGTTTTGCTAAAAATTGGGTCTACGGAATTTCTACTCGTCACAAAATATCCATATAAAATATAAATATTTATATATAAATAAATAAATATATCCATATAATATACTTTCCTTACTTTACATACTCGTGCTTTTTATCTTCGAAACCTACTGGCAATTTCATGTACACTTCTTCCTCTAAATCGCCATGTAGGTAAGCAGTTTCCACATCGTGTTGATGCAACGTGAGTTTTTGTTTAGCTGCTTTATTTACCATTACTCTAAGTGTTTCTATTCGTATGACTGGCGAATAGGTTTCTTTGTAGTCAATTCCTATCCTTTGGCTACAACCCACTGCCACCAGATGCGCTTTATATTTAATTATGTTCCATTTTTCATCCATTTTTATATGGAAGACCCATTTACTATTTATTATTCTTTTTTTCTTTTGTTGTTCACCAGTTCCCATACACCATGTTCTTCCATTGCTTTCATTTAAACTTTTATAGCTGCTTGCCATTTCTGTTTATTGGTTGAATTCATTGCTTCAGAGTAAGTTTTTGGTGTAAATACCTCATTACCTCATTACCTCATTACCAGAATTACCTAATCTACCTGTTCCCGTCGTTTATCATGCAAACGTACTGATCTTTGTACTTCCCTTTCTTGTAAAGCTAACTCATTCTCGTGATGCAATTCATAATGTCACACTTGTACCACATCTTGCGTCAAACCTTTTGGCCTTCCTCTACCTCCTCTTTGCTTTTGTTGAATAGTTAACATTTTTATCTCCCTCTGATTGCTCACTTGCTTGTCCTTCTTGCTTTCATCACTACTCAAAACCAAACCTACTCTTTTATTTTTAACTTATTGGTCATAATTTGTTGTCTGCTAAGGCATTTTGTGCTCATAAAATTGCGCATCTCTTTCTTCTACGACTGCATTTGTTTTTTCATTGTACAACCGGTATGCCTGTCTCTGTGATGCATACCCTACCATTATGGCTGAAAATGTTCTACTTTCTAATTTCCCTGTTCTGTTTGGTATTATACCATAATGACTCGCGTTGGTAAGATTAGGAAAACGAATGATTTAATAAAACATGATTATAGAATATATACAAATGTAAGTACGATGTGACATGAATAAATTATAATTACAATAATGGTCTAGCGCCATCTATTAATATATTACAAAACTATAACATCTCCCTTTGTTTTATAAAATCAAAACAAAATAATAAAATCACAAATAAACTGTTCTTCGTTTTAACTATTCTCTTGAACCACTATTATCAATCTCGAAGTCTTGCGGGTGTGATAATGGCTCTACCGCTTCGAGTCGTATATCTTGGTATTTGCACCAATGGTCTACCGATTTCTTGGGGTACTGGAACTGGTGGTGGTATTGTCTGATCAGGGTGGTGTATAGTGTTTGATGTTAATCCATCGTCCGTGTCCCAAACCCATTGCTGATCATTTGTGGAATCTGATGGGTTAGGAATCCATCTCAGATGTCTCCTATTTCGTCTCCACTTGCGACCATCTCTCGTAGAGATCAAATATGATTGTGGTGCCTTGTGTGTGGAAACTACTTTAGCTTGTTTCTGTGTTCCACAATGGTTAAACACTATATGATCTCCTTTATTCAAGGGTGCAAGTTTTTTTGCCCCTCGGTTATAAAATTTAGCCTGGTTCTGTTGGTTCTTATAAATCTGAGTTCCGATACGAGTTGGAACTTTCGGTTTCAGTTGCCCATACGATAGAGGCATTCTAGTGCGTAACTTCCTGGACATCAAAGCCTCAGCTGGTGAGAAATTCGCAAATGATAATGGTGTGTTGCGATACTCCATCAGCGCAAGAAATGGATCGTCGCCATTCATTAATGCTTTTTTCCATAATGTCTTTATTACACCAACCATCCTTTCAGCTTGGCCATTGGATTGTGGGTATCTTGGGCTTGAAAATGCGAAGTGGAATTCCCACTTCATTGCGAATTCTCTCATCTCCGATGAATTAAATGGCATGTTGTCTGCAACCACTATGAGAGGAATGCCGTGCCTCGCAAAGATAGACTTCAACGCTGCAATCGCCACGGTCGCCGATTTTCCAATTGTACGTATTACCTCAGGATATTTAGAATAGTAGTCGACGACAATCAGGTAAGTTTGACCATTAAAGTCCATAAAGTCGACTCCCAATTTCGACCAAGGTAAACGTGGTATTTCGTGTGAAATAAGTTCCTCCTTTGTTTGATTGGTTGCGCATCTCAGACAGGTTGAGCATGATTCGGTAATTTGTCGTATATCCTTTGTCATTCCAAACCAAAAGATCGACTGTCGAGCCTTCTTTAACATCTTGACCAAACCTATATGTCCCTCGTGAATACGGAGGAGCACTTCAGCCTTCATTGACTCAGGAATGACTAAACGACCGTCAAAGAATACCAATTTGTCAGCGATATAAAGGTCGTCCTTCATATTTCAAAATCTGAATGTGTTGTGGCGCAATTGTTTCCTTTCAAGTGGCCATCCATGCTTCAAATATTGTAAAAGCTGATTAATCATTTGGTCTTCTTGTGATGCAGATTTATATTGAATCCTCTTCAGATCCGACATGTGCAATGCGTTCGTGACCGAGTGTATCGCGAGTTCAATTTCTTTTTCATTTATAATTTGGTCGGGGTCATTCTCGTTGATACTCGATTTTACAATCCGTGAGAGAGTGTCCGGAATATTCAACTCTTTGCCAGGAATATATTGTATGTCGAATGTATATCGTTGAAGCTTCAATCTTAGACGCTGAAGTCTGGGCGACAACTTATCAATACCTTTTCTCAAAATTCCTAGCAGTGGTTTGTGATCCGTATGTGCGACAAATGAGAAACCGTAAATATATTAATGAAATCTCGTACAAGCGAATTGAAACGCCAAAAGCTCCTTTTCGATCTGAGCATATCGTTGCTTGGTCGCTGTCATGGTCCTAGCCGCATATATTATAGGGTGACCTTCTTGTAGAAGAACTGCGCCCAAACCATGTTTAGAAGCATCCGATTGCACTATGATTTCCTTTTTTGCGTTAAAGAAGCCCAATACTGGTTGAGTAGCCAACAAATCTCTAATCGTGCGAATTGCTGCTTCTTGCTCTTTACCCCAAGACCATGTGACATCCTTGCGTAATAATCGTCGTAAGGGTTCCAATATCGTGGCACTGTTCGGAATAAATGGTGCGAGGTAATTAATAAATCCGACAATACAGTGAACCTCCTTCTGATTCACTGGATCTGGCATCTCGTTGAGTGCTCTAATCTTTTCACGGTCGGGTTTCACCCCATTTGATGTTATAACATGGCCCATATATTTAACTTGATTTTCTCTAAGTTGAATTTTCCCTGTATTAAACTTAACGTTATTCGACCTCGCTGCCAACATCACCAACTCCAGTGTTTTACTGTGTTCCTCGTTGTTCCTGGACGCGACTATCATGTCGTCTGAAATATTCTTAACGCCGTGGATGTGACCGAAGTTCTCCTCGTTCTAGCGTTGAAATACTTCAGCTGCAAGACCAATGCCAAAAGGTAACACCAAGAAGCAATACCTGCCCCAAGGAGTGTTAAATGTGCAGTATTTGGAGCTTTCGTCATCCAGCGTTATATGCCAATATCCGTATATTTCATCTAATGTGGTGAAAACGGTCATGCCATCAAAATGCATGGTAATTTCGTCCAGTGTAGGTATATGGTGGTGTTCGCGAAGCATAGCCTTATTCAACTCAGGCGCATCTATACAAAGACGCAAGGAACCGTCCTCCTTTTCCACAGCGGTGATACTATTCACCCATTCCGTGGGTTCGCTGATTTGAAGCTTCCTAATAACCTTCAGGTTGACCATTTTGTCCAATTTCTGTTTCATGCGTGTTCGTACAGAAATCGGTACCAATCGTCTGGCATGAACAACAGGTATGGTGTTGTCCCTTAACTTGATATGATATTGACGGGTGGTCCTTCCTAGGCCCTGGAAACAGTCGAGATAATTCTTGAGCGTGTCGTCGGTCTGTATTTTCTCAGGGATCGCTCGACCTAGTTTTGAAACCTCAATTCGGTCACACTCAGTCGTGACACTGTGGATGCGCTTTACAAATCCAAGTTGGTCGCACATCTCGCAACTCAGAACAGGGGTAACATCTTCTTTGACAATAAATATGTCACTGGATGCTCCAATTCCACCGTTGGTCATCCTTACATGACACTTGCCCAATGGCAGAATGATGTGGTTTCCAAATGTGCAAAGTTTACTGTTTACTTTCATTAATGGGGATTTAATCCGTAATCGCTTAAAATCTTGTAGCGATATTACGCACGCTTCGGCTCTGGTATCTAATTTAAATTCAATGCAAGTCCGATTAATATAAATATTAGCATACCATAATTTCGTAGGTTTATCCGTTGTTATTTCCCCCATGAAGAGAAGTTCGGATTCAACTGCGGTGTCAACGCACTCAACCTGTTTTAATTCCAATGAGTCAGTTCTGTTAACTTTTGTTCTGCACATCTTGGAGTAGTGTCCGCGCTTCTTACACGTGTTGCATGTCTTATCGAATGCTGGACATTGACGAACAGGATGCTGAGCTCCGCATCTCCCACATTTAGAAGAAGTAAACGATTTATTATTGGTACCTCCATTATTTTTTGCGTATCCTTTAACAAATTTCTTTTTACGAATCGCGTCGATTTCCACGGATTCGTTAGTATCCGACTTCGCGTTTATAGCTAGAAGCTGCTTTGATGTTTGTTCGGCCGCATGACACAATTCGGTTGCTTTTTTGAGCGTCAGGCTGCTTTCTCTTAACAACCGTTCTTGAAGTCAAACATCCGTCACGCCAAATACGATTCCGTCTCGGATTAATGATTCTTCTTGGTTTCCGAAGTTACATCTATTTGCTATGCTTTTCAGGTCCGTAATAAAGGTATCCACCAACTCACCTTGTGTTTGACGTTGCTGTCTGAATTTAAATCTCTCTATTACCTCTGTATCGCGAGGAGCGCAGTAAGTATCAAACTGCTGCAACACCGACTTTAATATTTTAGCTTCCGCTGGGGTAGTAAAAGAAAATGTATTATATATTTCTAATGCTTTCTCACCAGCAATGTGTAGCAATATCGCCACTTTAATGTCCTCCTTCTTCGTGTCGGCCTCGGTAGCATGCATAAATAATTCAAAACGTTGCTTCCATTTTGTCCATGTAACCGCGACGTTGCCGGTCCATACCATATGTTCGGGCGGGGCTAATTTATTCATAGCAATTCGACTTCAATTAAACTGACCGTATTATTGCTTCAGCATGTGCACAAAATCCATTATAAAAAAGTCCAATTTCTGACACCATGTTCTGTTTGGTATTATACCATAATGACTTGCGTTGGTAAGATTAGGAAAACGAATGATTTAATAAAACATGATTATAGAATATATACAAATGTAAGTACGATGTGACATGAATAAATTATAATTACAATAATGGTCTAGCGCCATCTATTAATATATTACAAAACTATAACATTCCCTCTTATCATTTATTCTCTTGCTTCCACTTGACATCCAAACCTTCAAAAATAACACCACATTTGGTATACAAGTATTCCATAACTCATAAGGTGTTTTACCGGAACCCTTGTCAATACTACATTTCTCACTTTTGCCGCTGTGTGAACAGCTTCAGCCCAGAACATATTAGGAGCATTTGCATCCAACATTATTGTGCGCATTGTTTCTGTAATTGTTCGGTTTGTTCGTTCCGCAACTCTGTTGCTCTGTGGTTGTATGGAACTTGTGATGTATTTGATACACACATCACAGGAAAATAGCATAACAAATGATGGATTGGAAATACTGTCGACAGGGGACACCCTCCGTCTTTTCCTGGTAAATTGCCACAGCAACGGACCGAGAGAAAATCACTCTCGATCCGGTTTTGAATCAAAAGGGTTGTGCTGCGTTTTCTTTCTAAGTTAAGCCTCGCATTTTAGATTTAATATTGCAGAAAGAATGCAATAGAACTGTAAGATTGTAGCATATTCCTCTCTCTTGGAAAAATTGTTTTAAATTCTTTGAACAAAAGTCACCACCATTATCTGTTCTAATTCTTTTCAATTTTTTACCCATCTGTCTTTCTTGTTCTATTACAAAATCCTTTATCTCTTCTCCCGTACTGAATTTATTTGCTATTGTAACCACAAACACCATTCTACTAAAGTCGTCAACCATTGTAAGTATATATTGCACCCCTCCCAATGACATTCGTTGGATTGGTCCCATCAAATCCATGTGAATCAATACCATTATTTCTTTTGTTTGTATTTTTCTAAAATTTAGCTAAAATATAAAATATGCCTATTTTTATCTCATCATACTATTTATTCGATCTTAAGTATAGGGATAGAGAATCTACTTTATGTAGATAATTTAATACATTTAATGTTTACATTTTAAGCTTTAACAAATGAAACAGATACATCAAAACCTTTAGCAGAATCATACCCGGATGTAAATACCAGGAGCATTTGTTGACTGCAACTTTTAATTGTTGAACCATGTAATTCATCATTACAGTAGCTATTAAAATAAAGCAATAAGTTGAGTATTTTTAGACATAATTTGAAAATTCAGATTCTTACATTATGCCAGGATCATCATTCAACAAATCTCCATTTCTTATACGCAATGCACTCCAGTAACATTTCTTATCTTTTTCATCTCTTGTCATAAGATTAAAGTCATGGAAAGAGAGTTGGGGAATCTTACCTTGTGGAGCCTTATAAAAAATTGCTATTATAAATAACAAAGTCAATAAATTGGAATCAATATAGTGTACCTCAATCAGCCATGCGCATCTACTGCCACTAGGATGATTATTAGGATAGTTAGGACTTTGTAATCGAGTCGGGGTTGTGATTTTTTTACCACAAGGAGGCTCTGATAAAATATATATTTTTGATTTCAAAATATTAAAATAGTAAAACACATATACCAACATGCACACGAGTTTGACAGTTAGAGCCAGAAAATCCAGGTGGACATTCACATCGACATCCTTTTGCAGAATTCCAAGTAGCATAGCCATCATTTTGGCATGATGGAGGATTATTACAGTTATCTAATAAAAAATATAAAAAATAGTAGTTAATACCACTGGCATCTGATTAAGCTATACAAAGAACAGTACTCAGAGCATACTAAAATCCTAAAAGAATCAAAAAAAGTTATACAATAAGTGCGTCACCTGAACAATTATACATTCTGTTGACAATTTTAAAGTCCAAAAATGTAATTTTTTCAGCATTACCCATATATGGAAATGCCATAGGGTCTTTGGGAACAAGTGTCAGTCTACCATTACTTGAGAAAGCCTATTATTTGTTGTGATGGAATTATTCATTTTAGTTTAATTTAAATTTTGCAAATTTAATATTCTTACATCCGGAGCATATTGCATAATAGAACTATACTCGTACGGCACATCATAGTTCATTACATCACCATTTGTAACATCAAAATAAATTGTATTATTTCCCATGTTATTCTTATATACTTGCAAATATTTATCACGGTCTAATCGGTCTTGTTCATGCCACAAACCAATAGCATGACCTAATTCATGGGCAGCCATTGGTACCTAAAAGAAGGGCTTTGTTATTGTGTTGTTTCACTTCATAAATTCTCTTTTAGCGGATCCAGAAAATTGTTTTGGGAAGAGGAAGGAATGGGCGGATGATTGGTATTTTTTATAAGAGTTCAGTTCTTTTTATAAGGATCTTTGCAATGTTATTAATATTTGCATAAGTTTTATCGAGGGGCAACTGTCCCCTTCATTCCCATCCTCTGGATTCTCCTCAGTTTTTTACATACAGTAAGACAACCTGGATCAAGAGATAGTGTCTGGTTAGTGATGTCATTGTCAATACCAACATGAGAATTACATCTAAAAAACAGAAAGAATTTATAAGGCGATTAGTAAACAAAATAAATTTTACCCTGTTCCTGTTTGTTTGATCACTAAGTGTGGTTTATTCTGAATAGTTGGTGAGTTTACAAAAGTTACACATGTGTCATCCATCCACAGCTTCATGGCTTCAGGAATTGAACTCACACCTTTAAGGCCATTTACTGAAATTAATATAAGGTAAATATTCTATTTGCTTAGATTAGTGGTGACATTGCAGAAGTTTGTTTTATTGATTTATCTGTATATTTTATGAGTGAAGGGGAGAGGAGTTATTCTCTAATAATCAATTTTTTTTCTTGAAAGGTTTCTACAGAAGTAAATAAACATACCACACATACACACACATATGTATATGTTTATGTTTATGTTTATGTTTATGTTTATGTTTATGTTTATGTTTATGTTTATGTTTATGTTTAAGTTTATGTTTATGTTTGTTTTTATGTTTATGTTTATGTTTATGTTTATGCTTATGCTTATGCTTATGTTTATGTTTATGTTTATGTTCATGTTCTATTTATGTTTATGTTTATGTTTAATTTATGTTTATTTTGTTTATTTCCTTCTGGTTTCTATTATAAAAATTATATATTATTAATAACTTGCAATTTCTGTCAATTTTGTAGGGAATCTTTCCTCCAGGCCATCTTGTCTTTAAATTTTTGCGAGCTGTTCGTTCTTGTTTTGGACTATGCATGATATCTTTCTCCCACAGTGAATTCCCATCTATATCAGTTTTGCTATTATGCTCAAGAGCTGCCCATAGCTGTATTATTATATTATTAATTATTGTATTAATTACTGAAGGTTGGATATACAGTAACAAATACTTACTGGCAGTGGTAGGTTGTTCTTAGGTAACTAAGTGAAATAAATATTTTAAATAGTTTATAAGGATTATTACACTCATTGTACGTACAGTCACATATAACTTAGCAGATGCAACGAGAAGTATGATTGAGAAGATATGCATCATTTTTAATTTTTATCGTCTGTGTACACGTGAACAGATTTCTGTTTTGTATAAGAATAGCTAATCATTAGTTACATTTGATGCTTTCTAAAATTTTGGATTATGTAGTAGAAATTAAAAAAGTGGAAAATATGCTGAAATGTTGATATTTTGGTTATCTATAGCAAAAAATACACTTAGGATACCACTGTTATTATTATTATAGTATCTATTGTTAATATTCTGATTAAAATATTAAATGATTTGAAGAAAGAAAGAGATATAGCTTACTGCCGCCAGCAGCAACAAATGCTATATGCGGCAAGACCTAGACTTAACAAAATTTAGCTCCAGAAAAGTCAATTAATTGGATGTGAATAACCATGCACATTAGGAAAAGTGAAAAATAAGCTTACCTGGAAGAACAGGAATTTGTCAAGTGATCGGTAGTAATAAAAAATGTGGTTAAATAGTAAAATAAGAAAGGTTTGAACCTATCAGAACATGCCAACATGTAATTTATGTTTCATTGTTATAGCTGCTGCAGCCATTCATTAGACTGCAGTAGACAGTGAAAATTAACATCCGAACTGCTGTTTCTTATTAGCTGACAATTATAACTGTCATTGTGCAATGTAGAGGCTCTATATGTTGCTTTAACTGTTATTGTGTTCTTATTTTCTATTAATTTGCTTGAAGAAAATTTTTTAAATGATAGAGATTTCTCCAAATTTATTACTCTATAAAATTTTTTTAAGTTTATTTTTTATTTGAAGTTTTTTATGTTCAAAAGATTAGAGCTTTTCTAAATTCATGATAGATTAGAAATTTTTTAAATTCATAATCGATTAGAAAATTATAGATTAGAATAACTTTAAAAAAAATTACATTTAAATTTTTTTTAAATTTATTTTTTTTAAATTTATTTAACAT
>JAQFZU010001538.1:0-12922 GCA_034696185.1 Henia vesuviana | reverse complement strand
TGGACCAGGCAATTACGACTAATTTCATTCTTTGGCCTTCGATCACGCGCTTTTATCAGTTTTTCAAATGCCTCGTAAAAAAGCAGTCCGTTTCTTTAAACCGCGAAGCAAGAATATTTTTGCAAAATACTTGCCTAATTGTCGATATGCATCGAGAATCGTTTGGACACTTTCTTTACTTATCAGCTTTTGTTTATGCACTTGGCAAGTTGGCATTTGCATTAACAAATATATTCTTCGACCAATCGGCACAGAGGTTACAATAGAAACCATGTCAACTGTCAAATTACCCACCATAGCAATTTGCCCCCAACAAAGATCCGTGTATGATTTAATTCTTTTTTTATTTAAAATTTATTGCCATCAAGATGAAAAATGTAGACAACAAAACAAGGATCGGCAAAACAAATATCCATTTGAAAAATTAAACACATCACTGGATAAATTGTGGAATTTTTGGGGAGATGATGATCCGATCGATATTATCCGTCGCTTAAGTTTTGTTAGATTCTTATTTCGTAAACTTACATGTCTACTTGCTTTTTGATTAGTGTAAATTGGCGGTAAATAAAACTAAGTGTGCCGAAACGAAAGATTGGCTATCCAAGTCATACAGTGACACGATTCATGGGCGCTGTGCTGTTTACACAGCGGGTAAAATAACGAGAATTTCATTTATCGAATGACTAATAAATTAAACTTAAATAGATATAGTTTGGTTTCTAACAGAATGGGATGGTGGTGGTCTCGTTTTTAACATAAGTGATAATCGAATACGAACTCCTATGGATTTTAGAGTAAATAAATTTCAGTTTTTACTTAATTTGCATTTTAAATTCGTTTAAATATTCGTTTCAGATATATTTTCAATCGGCACCAAAAATTAACAAACTATCATTGGCTAAAATATTCATCACAAAAAGATATTACAATGTCATAGATTTATCACTTACTGAAGTACAAATTTAACTTTAACTATTTTGCTATTAAAATTTATGAGCTCATTTTAGTTTAGATATCTGAATACATCACAAAATCCTTGTACCAGTGAAGTCGATGAGGTTCAGTGTAACAACGATTGCACAGATGAGAAATTACAAAAAATAGACTTTAAATGCAAGTTAGTTAGAATTTACGTGTAAAATTGAAAAAAGTGAATCGTTTTTTTCTTTTTTGAGATTGCCATTTTTAAAATCCGAATTACAAGATTGCAACAGAGTGGATGCAATTAGAAAAGCAGACGCCTTAATCACAGAAAAGTTAATTGGCATTTCATGTAACTGCAAACGATCATGTAACAAAACCATATATTTGGCAATTCCAAAGTTACTTAATATTATCGAAGTAACCGATAATATAACAATAATTATCCCCATATTTTCGTCAAAAGCAAAAGAAATTGTGACTGAATTCTTTCTTTATCCATTTTCGAGTTTGATTTCAGACTTGGGTGGGAGCATCGGTCTTTTTCTCGGTATTTCCTTATTTTCTATATTAAAAGATCTAGATTTAATTGCCAGAAAAATTTCAAAATTTCTACAAAAAGCATAAAAAAAATTTCTTTTGGTTACAAATTACATTCACCAAACAGTTTTAAAGTTTTTGATATTACTCGATACAAACACAAAGCCATTGCAAAGTCACGTGTCATTCAACCTAATGACAAATTAATTGCAAAATATTTAACTTATGCATTAAATTAATAAAAATATGACAATCATTTCGTAAGTCGATCACTGTTAACTCTTTGGTCAATACAGATCGTCACATTATTGGCAAAACTTCATTATTTAAAGCCCTCATTGTATTTAACTCACTTTATTAAGTGTTCAAAAAATACTATATGGAATTGTATCTGTGTATTTATTGTTCTCTACATAATTTCTGGATTTATAAACATATTCACTTTCTGGTTTTATTACTTTTTGCACTTATTTATATCAGACATAGTTTGATGGACATTAGTCTAGCCCAATAACAATGATGGTAAACCATTGGACAAATGCACCAAAGAAATGTATTAAACTCATAAAAAAATTGTCTGCTGTTGAATGATCATTCAAAGTCATTGAGCAGATAGAAACCATTAAATAAATTTAGTTGTAATTTGAAAAAACTTTCCCAATTGTCTGTGCTACAATAAAAATAAAACTAATTTAGTTGCAAATCATGTTGAAATAGTTTGTCCTATCACATAATACACAAATTTGTTGTATTTTACTAGTTCATAATAAAATAAGTATCGTTTTGATTGAACGATGAAGGATATGAATTTATTTCGAACTATTATAAATTCATTAAATTCATTAAATTCGTTGCATTCATTTTTACATTGTGATGTATATTTCGATAAAAAGTTAAAAGACAGATATTATTGCACTCTTATTCTTCATGTCCAATATCCGCTTAAATATTTTGTCAGGAAATACATTATGATGATAAAATCGACATTATAACAATTAATGTCGATCAATTACTCAATTACCCAACGCAATATCCATCGTATCGTTCAGTAATCAGGCCGAGAATGGTATTAAATTCTGCAATTTTTGCAGACTTTCGGCAAAAGTAAAGAAAAAGCTCGAGGTAGAATCTGGACAATTGTGCATGAAAAATGAGAACCAATCATCCCAATCCGAAGTATTTACTACAACGAGACAGCCAAAGGATTTCAATCGATCTACAGTTCAATCAATCTTCTAGTAGATTGAATGTTCCCTCAAATCTTCTAGAAGATTGAATATTCCATCAAATCTTCTAGAAGATTAAAGTTACTGGGCTATGTGGGTCCAAATTTCAGACTCCCAACTCGCCTCGTTTGGATTTTACAGCCTTTCGAGATTGGCCGCTGAAACCTTAAATGTATTACCATCGCCTGTCAATGCGGAGTTTTTAATCTCGAATTTTTCAAACTCCGGACTACCAATTGTAATAGAATTTTACACACACTAAGTACACTCCTTGGAGTATATTTGGTCTAAATTTCAAACACCCAACTCGTCTCGTTTCAGTTTGGCTGCCTTTCGAGCATGGCCGCTGAAACCTTAAATGTATTATCATTGCCCGTGAGTGCGAAGTTTTCAATCTCGGATTTTTCAAAATCTAAACGAACGATTCTAATAAAATTGACACACATAAGAGTGCTGATACAATTAAGGTTTCAGCGACCAATACTCGAAAGGCTGCCAAACTGAAACGAAACGAGTTTTAATTAATTGTATAACCCCAGGTCTAAAAACCTACCCCCCTATGTAATTTTATTACATACGAATAAAATCGTTAGCCGTAGTTTTTAAAGTTAACCGTGTAAAATAATTTTCGATCCAACACCACATGAGCTTGTCCAGTCAAACTCGCCACAATATACCATTTCCCCGAATTAGTAGTAAGGAAAGTGGGAGCGCGACAACTTGTTAATATAAAATTCATTGAACGATTTGCTAATTTAATAAAAAAATATATAGAATGACAGCCAATATCAACAACATTAAGAAAATGTAACAAACAATAATTGTGATTAATAGACAGAATAAACCTTAGAATCATTTCCTCTTGTCCGCAATTTAATAACAAAGTTGTATGCTCATTGTTAACTTGTTGGTTAATAGGTTAATCAATATGTTGAAATTGTAGTATCTAACTGATAAATAATAATAAAATATAAAACAAACAATAAAATTCAATTATGACTATAATGGACTAGGCAATTACGACTAATTTCATTCCTTGGCCATCGATCACTCGCTTTTATCAGTTTTTCAAATGACTCGTACGAGAACAGTCCGTTTCTTTAAACCACGAGACAAGTATGGTATTGCAAAATACTTGCGTAATCATCGATATGAGTCTAGAATAGTTTGGACACTTTCTTTACTTATCAGCCTTTGTTTATGTATTTGGCAAGTTGGCACTTGCATAAACAAATATATTCTTCAACCAGTCGGCACGGAGGTTACAATAGAAACCATGTCAACTGTCAAATTACCCACCATTGCAATTTGCCCCCAAGATAGATCCTTTTATAACTTAATTCTTTCTTCATTCGAAATTTATTGCCGTCAAGATGAAACATGTAGAAATCAAACCCAGGATCGGCAAAACGAGTATCCGTTTGAAAAATTAAACACGTCACTGGATGAATTGTGGAATTTTTGGGGAGATGATAATCCAATCAATATTATCCCTCAGGTAAGTTTTGTTAGATTCTTATTTCGTAAACTTAAAATGTCTACTTGTTTTTTTATTAGTGTAATTCGGCGATAAATAAAACCAAGTGTAATGAAACGAAAGATTGGCTATCCAAGTCGTATAGCGACACGATTCACGGACGCTGTGCTGTTTCCACAACGGGTAAAATAACAAAAATTTCAGTTATCGAGTGATTAACAAATTAAACTTAAATAGATATGGATTGGTTTCTAACGGAATGGGGTGGTGGTCTCGTTTTTGACATAAGTGATAATCGAATACGAACTCCTGTAGATTTTAGGGTAAATAAATTTCAGTTTTTACTTTATTTGCATTTTGAATTTGTTTAAATATTCGTTTCAGATATATTTTCAATCAGCACCAAAAATTAACAAACTAACATTGGGTAAAATATTCATCACAAAAAGATATTCCAATTTCATAGATTTATCACTTACTGAAGTACAAATTTAACTTTAACTATTTTGCTACAAAAATTTATGAATTCCTTTCAGTTTAGGTATCTGAATACATCACAAAATCCTTGTACCAGTGAAGTCGATGAGGCTCAGTGTAACAACGATTGCACAGATGAAAATTTACAAACACTTGGCATTGAATGCAAGTTAGTTAGAATTTACCTATCAATTTGAAAGAAAAAATAAAACTTTTTTTTTTTGAGATTGCCATTTTTTAAATCCAAATTACAAGAATGTAATACGGTGGATGCAATTGAAAAAACAAATACCAAAATTACTAAAGAGTTGATTGGACTTTCATGTAACTGCAAACGATCATGTACCAAAACCATGTATTTGGCAATTCCAAAGTTACTTAATAATGTCAACATAACCCATAATATAACACTAATTATCCCCATATTTTCGTCAAATGCAAAACAAATCGTGGCCGAATTCTTTCTGTATTCATTTTCGAGTTTTATTTCGGAATTGGGTGGCAGCATTGGTCTTTTTCTCGGCATTTCCTTATTTTCTATATTGAAAGAACTAGATTTAATTGCCAGAAAAATTTCAAAATTGCTACAAAAAGAATAAAAAAAAATTTCTTTTTGTTGCAAATTACATTCACCAAACAGTTTTAATGTTTTTGATATTACTCGATACAAACACTAAGCCATTGTAAAGTCACATGTCATTCAATCTAATGACAAGATTATTGCGAAATATTTAACTTGTGCATTAAATTAATAAAAACATGACAATCATTTCGTAAATCGACCTAATCAAACAATTATGCCCACTGGTAAACTTCATTTATGCAGTTTCGATAAGACAATTAAGATAAGTCTTATTTTGTTGCACATTGATGTCACTGTTAACTCTTTGGTCAATACAGATCTTCACATTATTGGCAAAACTACATTATTTAAAGTTACTTATTGTATTTAACTCACTTTATTAAGTGTTCAAAAAATACTGTATGTAATTGTATCTGTGTATTTATTGTTCTCTACATAATTTCTGGATTTATAAACATATTCACTTTCTGGTTTTATTACCTTTTGCACTTTTTGTTTTTGTATTTACATCAGACATAGTTTGATGGACATTAGTCTAGCCCAATAACAATTATGGTTAACTATTGGACAAATGCACCAAAGAAATGTATCAAGCTCATAAAGAAATTGTCTGCTGTTGAATGATCATTCAAAGTCATTGAGCAGATAAAAACCATTAAATAAATTTAGTTGTAATTTGAAAAAAACTTTTCCAATTGTCAGTGCTACAATAAAAATAAAACTAATTCAGTTGCAAAAGATGTTGAAATAGTTTGTCCTATTACACAATGCACAAATCGTTGTATTTTACTCGTTCATAATAAAATAAGTATCGTTTTGATTGAACGATGAAACGAATGAATTTATTTCGAACTATTACATTGGCTAAATTCATTTTTACATTGTGATGTATATTCCAATAAAAAGTTAAAAGACAGATATTATTGCACTCTTATTCTTCATGCCCGATATCCGCTTAATTATTTTGTCGCATATGGGGTGGTTTGCCAAACCCCTTACCTTTCAGTTTCCTTTGCATAAAATAATAAAAAACGAATTGCAAATTACGACAACAACAATTTTTAAAAATTTTTTCAAAAAGCAATAAAATGAGAGTAAAAATTCAATATATATCAATGAATGAAGCAGCCTTTGTTAAATTGAAAATTCATAAACAGCCATTCACTTCTGGCTTTATAACCTTTTGTAGTGTATATCAATATCGTGACATAGTTTGATCAAACCTATTTAAGGTACATCAGGAAGTACATTACGATGATAAAATAATGTAAAATAATGTTGATCAGTTGATCAACATTACTCAGCGCAATATCCATTGTATTGTTCAGTAATAAGTTCGAGAATGGAGTTGAATTCTGCAATTTTCGCAGACTTTCGGCAAAAGTAAAGAAAAAGCTCGAGGTAGAATTTTGACGATTCTGCATGAAAAATGAGAACCAATCATCCCAATCCGAAGTATTTACTACAACGAGACAGCCAAGGGATTTCAATCGATCTACAGTTCAATAAATCTTCTAGAAGATTGAATATTCCCTCAAATCTTCTAGAAGATTAAAGTTACTGGACTATGTCGGGTTCAAATTTCAGACTCCCAACTCGCCTAGTTTAGATTTTACAGCCTTTCAAGATTGGCTGCTGAAACCTTAAATGTATTACCATCGCCTGTCGATGCGGAGTTTTCAATCTCGAATTTCTCAAACTCAGGACCACCAATTGTAACAAAATTTTACACACATTAAGTACACTCTTTGGAATATATTTGATCTAAATTTCAAACCCCCAACTTGTCTCGTTCCAGTTTGGCTGTTTTTCAAGCATGGCAAGTAATTCCCTAAATGTATTACCATCGCCTCAAAATATGAAGTTTTCAATCTCGAATTTCTCAAAATCCAAACTACCTATTGTAATAAAATTTAACACGCATTAAGTACACTCTTTGGAGTTTATTCGGTCCCAATTTCAAACTCCCAACTCGTCTCGTTCTAGTTTGGCAGCCTTTCGAGCATGGCCACTAAAACCTTAAATGTATTATCATCGCCTGTCAGTGTGAAGTTTTCAATCTTGGATTTTACAAAATCTAAACCAACCGTACATTTTTTGAGGTATGTCAGGTCCAAATTTCAGATCACCGACTCCTCTCCTTATTGAGAATTCCACAGAAAACCCAATACAGTTGGCTACAGTAGCGACAACTAGAATTAGAATTTTAATCGTTTGACACACACAATACTTACAACATATTGTACAGACGGCTGTCTGAAATTTGGATCGAATATACTCTAATGAGTGTACTTAGTGTGTATAAATTTTATTACAATCGGTGTTTCGGATTTTGAAGAAATCGGAAATTGAAAACTTTGAATTGACAGGCGATGCTAATATAATTAAGGTTTCAGCGACCTCACTTGAAAGACTGCCAAACCGAAACGAGACGAGTTTTAACCCTTTGTCACGCATATTTCGCATGATTCCCCACTGGTTTCCAGGTACGCGAGACACGCGACCTTTGACTTTTCACCCATGTCGTCTGTCAAATGGTTGATGGTCACTCACCCCGGACGCGATGACGTGTTCGATGCGCTCCTTTCCAATGAGGAAGCCCTTGTTTACCCCCATATTTGCCACCAGGACAGCGGTAGCGTGGCAGGTTACTGAGGAAAGCGAGGACACAAGATATACAAAAAAACCACCAAAGATACAACTTCCGGGAGACCTCAAGAGCCCCAATGAGCCCCAAACTCAGGACCACCAATTGTAACAAAATTTTACACACACTTAGTACACTCCTTGGAATATATTTGCTCTAAATTTCAAACTCCCAACTCGTCTCGTTCCAGTTTGGCTGCCTTTCGAGCATGGCCAGTAAAACTTTAAATTTATTACCATCGCCACTGAATATGGAGTTTTCAATCTCGAATTTCTCAAAATTCAAACTACCTATTGTAATAAAATTTTACACACATTAAGTACACTCTTTGGAGTATATTCGGTCCAAATTTTAAACTTCCAACTCGTCTCGTTCTAGTTTGGCAGCCTTTCGAGCATGGCCACTAAAACCTTAAATGTATTATCATCGCCTGTCAGTTCAAAGTTTTGAATCTCGGATTTTTCAAAATCTAAACCAACGATTCTAATAAAATTTGCAAAATCCCTATTGCAAAATCAATCATGTTTTCATTTTTAACTTATAATGACAAGATAATTGCACAATATTTAACATTTAAAATAAATGAATTGATTATAATGATCGTGCATGAAGTAGCCTTATCAAAGAGTTGATATACCCATCCTTAAACTACTTGCATGCTATTTGATATATTTTTTGGCAATACTCTTTATAAAACTAACTAAAACTCACTTTTATTAAGAATTTTTCCAATATTTTTAACACGATACAAATATTGCAAAAACTATTTTAAAACTCCAATTACTTTTTCATACAAAATTCATTAGGTAATTTGCAAATTTAATAATAAATGTCAGACACGTTAATTGAAAAAAGTTTAAGTTAATATAACAATCAATAATGGATCCATAGAATAGACAACCTGTGTTTAAAATCATGCGCCCAGAAAACCTTTGTCACCAATTCTAATTACAAAAATTACAATCCGCTTGTAAAAATCCAATTTTCCAAGAAAAACAAGAAATTAATTAAAGTGTCGGTTTTGAGGTTAATCAATTTGATGAGATTGTAGTAATTAACTTGTAAACATGAATAAAATATAAACTAAACGAGAAAATTCAATATGACTATAATGAAAGAGGCAATTACGACTAATTTTCTTCTTTGACCTTCGATCACGCTTTTTAATCAGTTTCTACAATGAGTCGTAAAAGAGCAGTTTGTTTCTTTAGACCTCGTCGCAGGTACAATATAACGGTGTACTTGCGTAATCATCGATATTCGTCGAGAATCGTTTGGATTATTTCTTTATTTCTGAGCCTCTGTTTGTGCACTTGGCAGGTTGGCACTTGCATAAACAAATATATTCTCCAACCAATTGGCTCTGACATTACGATGGAAACTATACCAACTATTAAATTTCCCACCATTGCTATTTGTCCCCAGATAATATCTGCACATGATTTAATCCTGTCATCCTTTAAAACTTATTGCCATCAACATGAAACATGTAGCAAACTAAACGAGCGTCAGCAAAACGAATATTCGTTTGAAAAATTAAACACATCGTTGGAAGAAATGTGGAATTTTTGGGGAAACAGCAATCCAATCGAAACTACCGCTGTGGTAAGTTGACTTATACAAGTTAGATTCTTATCCCGTAAACTGTAATATTTCTACTTTCTTTTTTTTCATTAGTGTTCACTTGCAGTTAATAAAACCAAGTGTGCTAAAATGGAAGATTGGCTATCCAAGTCATATACCGATACGATTTTTGGACGATGTGCTATTTACACAGCAGGTAAAATAAAAATAATTTTAGTTATCGAATCATCAATCAATGAAACTTAAATAGATTTAGATTGGTTTCTAACGGAATGGGGTGGTGGTCTCGATTTTAACGTAAATGATAATCGAATACGAACTCTTATGGATTTTAGGGTAAATGAATTTCAGTTTTTACTTAATTTGCATTTTAAATTCGTTTAAATAATCGTTTCAGATATATTTTCAATCAGCACCAAAAATTAACAAACAATCATTGGGTAAAATATACATCACAAAAAGATATCTCAATGTCATAGATTTATCACTTACTGAAGTACAAATTTAATTATCTATTTTGCTATAAAAATTTATGAGCTCCTTTCAGTTTAGGTTTCTGAATACATCACAAAATCATTGTACCAGTGAAATCGATGAGATTCAATGTAACAACGATTGCACAGATGAGAATTTACAAAAAATAGTCCCTGAATGCAAGTTAGTTAGAATTTACCTGTCAATTTGAAACAATTAAACTTTTTTTTCTTTTTTGAGATTGCCATTTTTAAACTCCAAATTACAAGATTGCAACACACTGGATGCAATTATAAAAGCAGACACCTTATTCAGAAGAGAGTTGATTGGACATTCATGTAACTGCAAACGATCATGTAACAAAACCATGTATTTGGCAATTACAAAGTTATTTAATACTATCAAAGTAACCGATAATATAACAAAAATTAAACCCACAGTTTCGTCAAATGCAAAACAAATTGTGACTGAATTCTTTCTGTATCCATTCTCGAGTTTTATTTCGGAATTGGGTGGCAGCATCGGTCTTTTTCTAGGCATTTCCTTATTTTCTGTATTGAAAGAGCTAGACTTAATTGCCAGAAAAATTTCAAAATTTCTACAAAAAGCATAAAAAAAAATTTTTTCTGTCACAAATTGATATTCACCAAATAGTTTTAAAGTTATTGATATAACTCGGTACAATCTCAAAGCTATTGTAAAATCACATGCCATTCAACCTAATGAGAAATTAATTGCAAATATTTAACTTATGCATTAAATTAATTAAAATATTTTGACTGTTTCTTAAGTTTATGTAATCAAAGAGTTATGCCCACTCATAACTACCTTTATACTGTTTAGTTGTGAGGATTAGGGTAAGTCTTATCATTGTTAACTCTTTGGTCAATAAATGAATAAAAATACTGTATGGAATTGTATTTGCATTTATTGGCCTCTACTTAATTTTTAGATTTACTTACTGGTATTATTCCAACTTTTTGTTTTTTTAGTATATATTTATAAGAATTCCACAACTATATAAAAATAAAAGTATATATCTGTATAAAAATACAAAAATATATTCAAAAAATTAATTATATATATATATATAAAATTTATGCTTATAATAGTAAAAAAATTTTGGTATTATTGAACAACAATAGTGTGTTGGCTAATCATTCCACGGCACTAATTTAAATCGCTTGATTTTGTCCATTAGATGGCTGCAATCAATCGACCAAGTTCAAATTCGGATTTCTCAAAATCCGAATCACCGATTTTAACCAGATTTGGCCCACATTTAGTACACCCCATGGGCTATGTCGGGTCCAAATTTCAGACTTCCAAGTCACCTGGTTTGAATTTTACAGCCTTTCGAGCATGGCCGCTGATACCTTAAATGTATTTTCATCCCCTTTCAATGCGAAGTTTTCAATCTCTAATTTTTAAAAATATAAACCACATATTTTAATAACATTTTACGCACGCTAAGTAAGAGAAATCTGTTAAAGCTGATAATTCCTGTAATCTCAGCAACTGCAACAAATGTAATTTTGAAAAGTCAAAAGTTTAATTCAAGTTAGTTAAGAATTAACTTAATTTGCATGATTTACAAATTTAATGAAAAATTTGCTGAATGGCAACCAATGTTAAAAATATTAAGTAAATATGACAATCAATAATTGTGATCAATAGACAAAGATTCTTTATTTAGAATCTGGTTTTCAGTAGTAAAACTTTTGTCAACAATTCTAATTACAAAAATGTGTGCGCTCATAAAAAATTCAAGTTTTCAAGAAACACGAAACTAATTAAATTATAGATTTTCATGCTAATCAATTTGCTGAAATTGTAGTATTTAACTCATAAATATTAATAAAATATAAAATAAACAATAAAATTCAATATGACTATAACGAACCTGGCAATTACGACTAATTTCATTCCTTGGCCTTCGATCACGCACTTTTATCAGTTTTTCAAATGACTCGTACAAGAACAGTTCGTTTCTTTAAACCACGAGGCAAGTATGGTATTGCAAAATACTTGCCTAATCGTCGATATGCATCGGGAATGGTTTGGACACTTTCTTTACTTGTCAGTTTTTGTTTATGCACTTGGCAAGTTGGCATTTGCATGAACAAATATATTCTCAAACCAATTGGCACCGAAGTCACAATAGAAACTCTGTCAACTATCAAATTACCTACCATTGCAATTTGCCCCCAACTAAGTTCTGTGTATAATTTAATTCTTTCTTCATTCAAAATTTATTGCCAACAAGATGAAACGTGTAGAAAACAAAACCTGGATCGGCAAAACGAATATCCGTTTGAAAAATTAAACAATTCACTGGATAAATTGTGGAATTTTTGGAGAAATAATGATCCAATCGATATTAAAACTAATGTAAGTTATGTTAGCTTTTTATTTCGTAAACTGTAATCTGTCTATTTGCTTTTTGATTAGTGTAAATTGGCGGTAAATACAACCAAGTGTACTGAAACGAAAGATTGGCTATCCAAGTCATATAACGACACGATTCATGGGCGCTGTGCTATTTACACAGCGGGTAAAATAACGAGAATTTCATTTATCGAGTGACTAATAAATTAAATTTAAATAGATCTCGTTTGGTTTCTAACGGAATGGGGTGGTGGTCTAACTATGAAGATAAGTGATGATCAAGTACGAACTCCTATGGAATTTAGTGTAAATGAATTTCAGTTTTTACTTTATTTGCATTGTGAATTTGTTTAAATATTCGTTTCAGATGTATTTTCAATCAGCACCAAAAATCAACAAACTATCAGTGGGTAGAATATACCTCAATAAAGGATATTTCAATATCATAGATTTATCACTTACAGAAGTACAAATTTAACTTTAACTATTTTGCTAAAAAAATTCATGAGCTCCTTTCAGTTTAGGTATCTGAATACATCACAAAATCCTTGTACCAGTGAAATCGATGAGGTTCAGTGTAACAACGATTGCACAGATGAGAA
>JAQFZU010001537.1:0-12931 GCA_034696185.1 Henia vesuviana | reverse complement strand
CTGAGATAACTTTATTTTACTTACAACTATGTCTGTAACCCCGGTACTTCCTCTTGCGTACAAAAAAATAGATGGCGATGAGAAAGGCAATAGAAATGACGAGTGCCGAAACTGCGATGATGGAAATGACGCTCCAGTCGTACAGAAACGGTAAATCGTGTGATACTGCGTCGGCTGCCATTTCTAACGTTACGAGAAAAAGAAAATGTTTTTAAATTTAATTTGTAGTAACTTTATTCGACTTATTTTTTTCCTTTTTCGCAATTGAAATAAATTACAACGAAATATCGACTTTTCTCTCGCCCGGCCGGTGCCACTAAATTTCAATTTTTTTTTATAATTTTATTTAATACTTTTAATGATAATTTTTTTATTTATTTCTAAGGATTTAACTTGGAATTTTTATTTATTAGAGGATGTTCGGTTTTATAGGTAACAAGATTGGTTGATGTTTGAAAATGCGAATGATAACAATATTAAAATGAGTTTACTCTAAAATGCAACTGATTTCTTATGCAAAATTTTTTTTATCTTTTGAAAGCGTTGACTTTAATCAGGTTGATCGAAAAGGAAATTTTCTTATTTTTTTTTTACAATCCACAGCAAAGTGTCGAAGAGGCTTTATCACGTAAAACGTTATTAAATTGAAAGTCTGGCTTCATAAAATGTTGTTTGAACTTTAAAAAAAAATTTAAATATTCATTTTGTGGGTTTTTTTTTGTATTGGATTAGTTTGTAATTGATGTTGAAGATTTGCATACATTTTTAGAAAGTCTTGTAAATTTTCAGACATAAAATAGGAGATTAGTTGTTAATGCTTCTAAATTTTTAAGGTCCTAACTGAATCGGTAATTCCATTTCAGAATGTCGTGTTTAGGAGGGGAATTAAAAGATATTTCCGGTATTGTTAGGGAAATTCATTGTTTAATTTATTGATAGGGCAATTCGATTTAAAATTTTTTTAAAAAGTTGGGAAAATTACACATGCAACTTTAGTATATACTCGACTATAAATAACGTATGGGATTTTGCCTTCTACTATTAAATTAGAATATTAAATCTCTTACCTCCCGCCTGCGTTAACGTGCTCGTAGCAAAAACTGCCGTAGTCGATCCGGCATCGTTATGCGCTGTCAGTTGCAAATGGTAAGTTGAACCCGGTTGCAATTCAGGTATAACGATGTGTTGTTGATGTGGTTGCACGTTATTTGAAACGAGAAGCCAGTCTTCTCTGGCCGCTGGTTTATAATTAATCACGAAATACAATATGGGACAACCTCCGTTAGGCCACTGCTGCAGGTTTAACGATAACCACGTGATATTTCGACTGACAATTTCATTCATGGTTGGTACCATCGGCGCTCAAAAAAATAAAAAAAAATTGGTTCGTGAGTAAAAATTATCAGTTTCAATGAATTAATTAGAGTAAAATTTCTAACTTTTACAAATATTTACTTTACTAATCTGTGTCCTTAAACAAACTTGACTCCAATGGCCATATTTAACTGCTAATAAATAAATTAGGTGAAGTACACCTGTTGTAATCGATATTTTCACATGTATTGTCCAGTGCTAAGCTTTTGTTTTAACAATTTACATCGTCTTTAAAGTTCCAATTGTTGTGTAAGAATTATTGTATAAATTTATTTTGGTCTAAAGTGATGAGATAATAGACAAAATGGCGGAGTGGAACTAATTACCTGCGCCAAGTGTTGAAATGATGAGAATGGAGCTCGGTTCCCCCGCGCCCACCTTATTATACGCAGTTAAATAAAGATGATACTTGGTCCCGCAGTAAAGATTCTCCAATAAAACGCTATCTTCATGAGCTTCTATTTCAATCTCTTCCCATTCGCCATATTCCTTTTTATAACTGAGCGTATAACCTTTAAAAGAATCCATCAAAATACGAATTAAGTGTGTGAAATTGACCCCTTGAAAATTTTTAACCGGAAATGCTTTATTAATGCGCTCCGAATGAAGAATTTAGAAATTTTGCTATTATGAGATCGTTAAAGTTAAATTGAGGCTTTAAATGCACAAGTTTGAGTATTTCTTGGAATTTTCCTTCCTTTTAACTCTCTCTGGAGACCAATTCGATTGAGGAAGGTGAAGCACCTTCGAAGCCACTCGTGCGGTCACCGGCCACACTAATTAATCATCCGCTATAGGAAATGCAAGCGAGCAATTCATTCAGGTGTTGGTTCGCCTTGCTTTTCCATCAATTTGTTAACCTTCTTTGGACCTCTTTTCTATCGACTTAGATCGATATAAAAAGACGGAAAAAGCAGGTGCGAGGCAAGTTACTGCCTTAGTTTCTGAGCCGCATCAATTGTATGTGCGCAAATTCTTTAGGGAAATAAAGTACAGCATTAGAATTGTGTGAGACAGGTGCAGTTTGTCTTGAGCTAAATTCCTTTTTTTTTATTTCTTTCTGATAGAAATCATTTAGATTTTGGGATTTGAGAAAAAAAATTATTTACCTCTGATTTTATTTTCAGTGTTGTTGGAAATGTTGATTTTTAGACGAATTGATGATTCAGTTGCTTGAAGTAAGGATAACATTGGTGCTGATGGTGGGGCTAAAGGTATTAAAATTTTTTTTTTTTTTATAAATTTAATAATAAATTTTATTTATTTATTTTTCTCATTAAAATTCATTAACAGACACTTTGGCTTGAGGGTTGGTTATAAATTGAATTAAAATATTATAATTTATAGATAAATGAAAAAAATTTTTCATTTTTGTTTGATTTTAATTTAAATTTAATTAATTTTCTATGAAATTTCAAATTTAATTTTGTTTCAATTTTTTTTTTCATGATCTATTCAAAACAGGATTACAGAAATCAGTGGAGAATACAATTATTGCCTAGCAAAAATTGGTTTGAGGCTAATCAACATTTTTCTTAATTCATATTTTAATAAGAAGTTTAGAAAAGCATAACAAAAGAGTTTTTCAATCTGAATTTAAGAAAACCATTGATGCATAACTAATAATTTTTTTTCATTAATACCTTGAATTAACAGTTGGTATGTAATTTGATCTCTACCATAGATGTTTTCCACTTCACATGTATAATTGGACGAATCGACACTGAGAACGTCTTTAATCAGTAACGATCCATCTTCGGTAGTGGCAAAGCGGTCGAGTTTTTGAGTTCTTTCGCTGAAAAAAAATTGAGAAATGGAAGAAATGAAGCAAATTCTAATGGGTTTCATATTAAATTCAAACAGCATGACTAATGAGCTATTATCATTTTTAGTTTGCATTGGCTTAATCCATAAACAGTCTCAATTAGTGTAGCCATTATAAAAATACAATCTTAATACAACTACTGAAAGATTGCGGTTTTAAACTCCAAAGTTTAACTTGCATAATTTATCAATTTAATTTATTACTGCCTTTCAAAATTATTTATGTATTAGAGATTTTGCTGGGAAAATCTTAATTGAAATATAACTTCGAGTCTTGTACAGTAGTTTCTGCTAAGTCTCTATTGTTGCAATATTAAACTGCATGATTTACAACTTTCTAGTGATCAAAAAATTTATATTTTCCAAAAGATAATTTAATTTATAAGATTTTGTTACTTTGAGCGTGAACCAATTAGTTGTCTGTCGGAAAAGGAAAAAAATGAGGATAATGAGATAATATTAGCACAGTGACAGCATAGAAATTGAATGATGCTTGCTGGCGCAAAGTTAATTGAAAATTGGATCCGAGTGACAATCAAAGTCGATAATTTGTTTAAAATAATCAAAATTGCTTGTGATTGGTGTAAATAGTCTTAATTGAGGAAATGCTTTTTTCTTGTTTTCCTGAAATTGAATTCCAAGAAAATATTTTTTCTCAAATAAATTGAATTCGGATTTTAGGGCTTTGGATTTTAGCATATTTATGGCCGAAGAAAAGCTTTTGGAATTAAATATGTCGAAAGCTTTCAATCTCAGTGATTGATGGTGAAAAATTGATGTAGAAGTGAGTAAATATTCTTCCAATATAAAGACGTGACTGGGGTTAGAATATTGATGAATGAACCATAAATTTTCAACATATCACAGCTACGAGTGTATAAGAGAATCGTCGATAATTTTTACTTGTTTATTTTGAGGATTACAAGCTGTTGTTGAATGGGCAATGTTGAATCAACATTAAAGTCGGCACCGAAGTTGAATTATTGTTTTCTTTATTTAGTTTTGGACGGATCGATTGGTCTTTGAACTTTGTCGAAGGCGTAAAGGTATTTGTTGCGGACGTGTTGCATTGCTTTTGTTTTAAAGTTATTTGCGAAATGTTTGCGCCATGCATTTTATGTTTTAAGAATAAAAATGTGGGCTGCTGAGGGAGATCGGGATTTCGGTCCTGATTTATGGGTTGCGAAAACCCGCTTTTCTGTATTCATGGGTTGACGGGATTTTTCCATCAAGTGTTTTTCGTGGCTGATGGCGAAATGGAATTGTGTAAAGAGAAATAACTGGCGAGAGTAAACGAGTTTAGTTTTGATCCACTTGACAGGTTGTGTCGGTGATAAAAGGATGGTGTGATTAAACCAGACTCGTTTTTACACTTGTTTATTTTTTTTGTGGAAAATATTTAAAAAAAAAAAGAAAATGTGTGTCTCACTCCATTTTCCATTTCTTTATGGGTGTTGGAAGCCCCACAGCTCGACATGGCAGAAGGATGTCTTGTTTCCATTTGCTCACTATTCGTTCAGAAAATGTTGCTATGCGAGCCATAACTGGAATTAAAAAGTAAAATCAAAATTAACAATTATAGAGAAGAAAAATATTCAAATATATTTATTTATTTAACATATTTAATTTATATTTATAACCTTTCTAAGAAAACACTATGCAGTTATATATTGCCTTTGGATTTATCCTGAAATTGGGTTGTGTTTATAGGCTATTTGTTTTCTGCAAATATGTCTCCAGGGATGACCTGGAGGTTCTAAGGGAATTTCATAAAAGTCGAGAGGTTGGTTTAATGTTAAACTAATTAATGGCTATTTAATAATGTTAAGTGTAACTAACAAAAATTAGCTTTTTGTCTGTTATTGATGAAAATGGTACATTAAGTTCACCACTAGGGGTCTCTAGCTGACAAGTATGGAAATTGCTTATCATAATTCAGCACTTCAACTTCGTTTTGGTGCTGAGGAAATGCATTTAGACAAGTTTTTATCAAACTAAGTCATTTTCTATGAATTTCTATTTCTGGTTGCCAACTTCTATTAATATATCTCATTCAAATATAAATAACTGCCAATTTTTTTAAAATAGTATTATTACCTTTTGATTTGGGTGACTGTGTCACGACTCTTGTACTTTCTCCTTCACCTATAACTGTCGATGCCGTTACCCAAAAATCATAATTTCTGTTTTCGGTCAAACCGCGTGCTTCGTGAGACAAATGAGGTGCCGAACTCAAGAAATGTTTTGTTGTGTGCTGAAATAAATTTCATTTTATTTGCTGATTTCATAAACATTTTTTTGTGGTTGGGGAATAGATTTCGTGTCTCCATCAATTTATTTAGGCTTTATGGTGTTGAGCACACCAGAATAAGATACGAAGGATTAGTAGCTGCATTCGACAATGATTAAAAACCGGTTCAAAATCCTTATTAAACTTAGTTTGACATGTTTTATCTCGGTTATTGATGTCATTGCATCATTCAATTTTAATTTTACATTTTGCCACTAGAGGGAGCCACGAAATCCCTAAAATGTCAATTTGGCAATTACTTGTTTCCCATTATCAGTTCCTCGTATATACAAAGTATATTTAATTATATTTCCATTTTTGTTAACAGGTGGACGCCAAGCGACCAAAATAGAATCGGATGACATTGTGAGACTTTTAATATCAGCTGGAGGTCCTGGAACTGAATTGAAAAGCATTTTGAATATTAAATAAATGGCAATCGAGAACTTATTACCATCTTCGAGAGTTCTGCAATGAACCGGTTCACTTCTGATACCATCACCCATTCTAGTGTAAGCCAAAACACGAATACTATAATTAGTATATTTATCCAAACTGTGTAAATTGGTCTTAAGTGCTGTCGTAGTCGTCGTATGAAATTCAACGTCGTCTATTCACATAATGGTTAATAGATTTTTATACGGTATTTTTTATTTAAACACGATTTAATATACCTTCCATTTCAAAAATAGGTCTGTAAAACACTTTGTAACCCCTTACAATTCCATTCTGGGCATGGGATGTGGGCTGCGACCAACTAACGTGCAAACTTTGCGAGGTATGCGTGATGCATTGCACATCTTGAGGCGGCTCGGACGGTACTGAAATATAAAATAAATTATTTTCTTTTATTTCAGATAAAATTGTAACATTTACGAACCATCTTCAGAAGTGAGCGCTACAACTTCGTCCGAATGCGGTCCTCTTCCGACCCGGTTGAATGCTTGCACAAGCACACTATATTTGGTAAATTTGCGCAAGTTGGTCAGGTGTAACTCGATGTTATCCGTGTTTTTCTGCGCTTCGACCGTCTTGTATTGGTAAGGCTCGGAAGACTCGTATACTTTGTAGCCCGTGTAATAGCCCAATATTTCGCCGTTCCACAGATCAGTTTTAGGCGGCTGCAATAAAATAACGGATAAAACGTTAAGAAGTTGATGGAATTCATTGAATTTCAATTGAAATTTCATTGGAAAACAAATTTAACGAACGTGACTTGAGGAATTCTTTGACCCGATAAATTGAATTTTTCTTAAATTGCTCGAATTTCGATGGAAATTAAAGTTTATTTTGGGGTAAACTAGTTTTTTCAACTTCACATCCACTAATAATTTTTTTTTCTATTATTATAGTATTATATAACAAGATTTTTTATATCAACAAAATGCTGATAAACAATATTTGGATTATATAGCGAACCGTGAGTTTTAAGCAATTACAACCAAAATAACTAAACTAGGATTAAGTCGTCAAATACTAATATTGTTGCTATAAAAGTTGTTTTAAAATATCAATGAAGCTATTTATTGGCTATAAACACTTTATTAAGCTTGTGTTTCAAAGCTGATGAGATTATAAGAATTATCATTGTTATATTTGAAGTTGTGGGAAGACTGTTTCGCATTACGTCACTAAGTGTCGGTTATGTTCGTCAAATCTTCGAACCGTAAATGCTATTTTAGATTAGTCGAAATAGCATTTTCTTGTTAAACACGATTGCTTTACTCCGAAAAAGTAATGTAATTTTGTGTTTGGGCGATAAGATATGAATTTAGCATTATTATTGCTGATAAAGAATGTTTGCCACCTTAATAGCGACATAAAGTTGGGTGTGGTTGCGACTCTTAAGTCGGTTGATGAATAGTATTTCCAGAGGAAACCAGAGACGTAAATACTTTTAATTACTTGTTGGGGGAATGCAGATAAGAAAATGGGCGAGAATGAAAAAGAAGAATACATGGCTCAATGCAGTGTAATTATAGTGGTGCAAATGGGAGAAAGATATTAAATATTGAAATTTAATGCAAGTTGGATGAATAAAAAACAATAATTCACCTTCCATATGATTTTCAGGGATTCAGAACCGGTTGCTTTTGCTTCTACTGCCAACGGAGGACCACTGGGAACTACAAAAGAAGAAATTAGGTTATTTATGTTATGAAAAGTTGGTGATTAATTTCTACTGGGGATGGTAGAGATATGAATAATGGAAGTTTAAAAATTTATTTTTTCTATGGGTGATTGTATCATAGTATTTTCAATGATATCCTAGAAATCTATTATTTTCTCTGCTTTAGGTAGAGATTTAATAGTTAAATATATACAACTGAGATTAGCACAACCAATAATCAACATTCAACCCATTTACTAAATTCAATTTAAACAATTAATTAATATAGTCAATGCAAGTTACTAGATAATCCTTTTCATACAAATTCAATTTCTCATTCATCTCACACTTCAGGTGCAGTATTTAAGCTGCTAAGTAAATTGGTAGCTCAGTTTCCTCGGGAAAGTGAAATATTGATTTTTTCCCCACCAGAAGTAGTCAATGCATAGCTATGGCGGAGTCAGTGGATGATCTATTCAGTCACCTTCTTCAGTAGTGGTCATTTCGATGGTTTCGCTGGGAGAACTTCTTCCTAAACGATTTTCTGCAATAACTCTCAGGTTGTAAGTGACTCCTGGGAGTAGGTGGAACACGGTTCCTTTCGGACTTCCGCTTTCGATGGTTATGTTCGTTGTTTTTTCATCCCAATCTTCTGCAATTATTTTCAATTAAAAAATTTAATCAACAAATCTTTGGGATTAAAGATGCGTGAATGGGAGAGGTTTGAATTGAAAGTGGATTTGGGTGTGTTCGACTCGAGGGAAATTTTTTTTTCTTGCGTTTTTAGCCATAAATTAATTTTGGGTATTGGAAAAAGCTATTTTGTTTTTATTTTAAATGCTAATGGTTGGGTAATGGGCTTTTATTTCCGCTTAGCATTTGAAGGTGCAGAAGGCAAGGTTTGTGATGTGCTACCGACATCTAGTGGTGGATGAAGGAAAGTTTGAAGGGTGGTGGTGGTGGTATTTTGCTTAAGGTCGCCAGCAACTACAACGATCATACGCGTCATTTCGTACCGTTTGATCGCTTGACTTGTACGATATGTCGCATAATTTTACTGTTTCCGTCAGCGTTTAACGTCCACGTTAAACTCGCGCTTCTACTGGTGGACGAAACCACGTGGACGTTTAATGGCGCCAGTGGTTTCTCTAGGACGGACAATGAATTTATTTATTTATTACAATAATATGGCGACAATACCTTCGATGAAAAGTTGGATCGTGGCTTCGTCGTGACCAAAAGCATTGGTAGCGAAACAAGTAAATAATGCACTGTCGCTTTTAGTCGCGCTTTTAATTGAAAGTTGAGCCACGACCGAATTTTCCGTTTGTTTTGTCATTGTAACGAATCTGAAATTGAAATTAAAATTGTAAAAATTTAATTTAATTTTAATAATAAATTCACCTTTGATCGTCTTCGTACTCGATTCTACTATCGTTTCTAGTCCAACGCATGCGCAGTGGTGGATCACCCCAAGCCTCGCATTGCAATTGAACTTCGTCGTCTTTTTTTGCCGTTTGGTTTCGATGTCTGACCTCGAAATAAGCTGGCACTGAGGGGTGTAAATTAGAAAAAAAATTATCGAATTTGAATTATCGATTTTGATTGTAGCAAATTACCATTTATGGTCAAATAGACGACTTTGCTCAGACCGGAACCGATGCCATTGGTCGCTTGACACAGATAATACCCATCGTCCTTTTTCTTTACTTTGTCAATGATCAACGAGCCGTTTTCGGACAAAACGAGGTGACTTCCGAAATGATGAATGTTTCTGTAATCACCCGGAAGTCTGCCTGCAATTAAATGCGAGAAAATGGACGTTTATTGTTAATGTAATTGTTAGATTAATGAGATTTCCAAGTCGCAATTCATCTATTGAAAATGTCTAATAAGATATTTGCTCTCACAAATCACATTTTCTTTGTTCGAAAGTTTCAGTTATTGGGCACTTGACTTATTTGATGAATTGAGATGGAAACACTCGTTTACCTTCTCCTCTCAACCATGTAATGTTGGGCTGTGGATAGCCGTCGGCTCGACATGCAAGTTCCACTCGATGTCCTAAAAGCACAAAAACGTCGTTCGGTTCGTCGACCCAGTGAGGAGGAACTGAAAGAATATTAAAAATCGAAATGGCTTTACTATATCGGTGTAATTCCATTTATTTCTTTTTTCTTCTTTAGGGATAAGAATTTATAAGATTTCTGAAGAAAATCGATTTTAATGTTTTTTTCTTTATTCAATCCACTCGTTTCGATCGGTTCACAAAAGCACATCTTGTTGACTTGTAAGGCTAAAAATTTCAGAGGAATGATTACGACTCTCGTAATTGGTGTTTCTAACTTGGCAGGGTTCTAACTAAACCGGAAGTGCTTTTCAAGAGCCCTCGAAGTCGTGTTTCGCGGCTAGAAATCTACTGGAGGTATAGTTAAATGTATAAAATTTTTTAGATTTTTCTCAAAAGTCGATTGTAACCTAAAAATATAACGGCTTTAACCAGCACTCGTTTAGAAATGGCAATAAAATTTTCATTTCCCCGTTATAACCGGAAATGCCATTTTTGCACGTCCAAATGGCGCTTCCGTAGCAAAGTCAAAAGTGAAAAACAAAGAAAAAAAGTTAACGAGCGAAAAAGGTGTTGGCTACTTAATGGCGTAATTTAGTGGTTTTAAAAGGAAATGGTGAAAAAAGATGAGCGTTAACGAGCGTAATAAAAAGAATGGGTGGGTGTAACGACGATATCATCTTTAATACCCCACTGGAAACATTTAGCCATAGCGGCAAGTGTTTACGGCTTTGCCGCAAAACGGTGACAAATTCGGCGACTTATCCGCACCTTTAATAAACCCCCAGGCGAAGCATTTAACACAATATTCAGGCTGATAATGCGTGCCAATTAACAGACATTTTGTCATGCCAAAAGCGTAATGGGTGGTGTAGCAAGTAATTGAATTGATCACAAGTGTGCAGATAAGGGTACTTTGACTCGGGTTATTTGATTACTAAACGCTCGTTTGTTTTTTCGCTTCATAGATGGCGTTGAAGGCGGTTTAGTTTGAATGAATCGACTGCAGATGGAGTTTGTGCTTTTCCTTTGTTTTCTCTTAACGTGGGAAACTGAGTAATGGTCATCATCTGCCCTCCAAAATTCTAAACGAATTTTGTTGAATAATTGAGAATTCAGAGAGAATTATTAAAGATGTGTATAATGAATATATAATTATATTCTTTAAGAAATTTAAATATTAATATTTATTTACATTTTATAGACATTTAAGGTTTTGACAAGTTTATTTCTTTTTATCCATCGACTTTAAGTGATGGACTTTTTCGGTAGCAGATGTTTTGGAGAAACGGATTTAATTTTGTATGTTGGGGATTTAGTAAGAGGCTCTCACGAAATGTTTTATTTTTTCAATCAATGCTGGACGAGATAACTGGACAGGGGTAAGGACACACGGGTCCACGAGTAATGAGCAGATGCAATAAAAACAAGTGGCAGTGATTTCGAACGGGTTTTCGTTGTTTGCGAAGGGGCAGCAGTCATGCCAGCAAAAGGGCTGCTGCTGCTGATAGCGAACACATTAAAGCGCCTTTATTACATCTTCCTCGAGAGTGCACGAGGTTGTGGAGAAAAGAGTCGGGTTGTGCAGCCCCGGGGAAACTCCTTCGAGGACATCTCGGGTGTTGTAGTTTGGTGACCAGCTGTTGTTGCAATATTGGATGCTACAGGACTTGGGTGACTCTCTGCATCCTTATCTCTGCAAAGGGGATAGTTGTGACCTGACACGTCGGATAACGGTTAATCGAGTCGGCAAATCAAAACGGGCTACAGTAAACTTAGTTGATGCAACTGTTTTTGTTTTATTGGCATATTAAAGAGAGAATAGAAGAAAACAAAGTGGTGAATAGCATTGCTAGAAATTTGTAAATAAGTAACTGTTGAATTGTTTGTAAAAATCGAGTTTTACAGCTACCAGATGGCTGTAAGTATTATGGCTCTTTCAATTTCGATTATGTAAATGGCGAGTGGTAACATCCTCCAAGTCCGTCGATTTATTTTAACTGCTCAAGCTGGAGCACTTTAATGTTTATAAAAGTGGAAGATAATCCTCATCGAATTGAATGAACTTTACAATTTGCATTCACGACTTTTTTTTTTTCAACATTTTCACATTTTTTATGTGGAAAAATGAAAAGTCAATTTTAATGTTTTGTTCTTTGTTAAACTCAACCGAAATTCGATTGGACTTAACAAACAGTTGAAACCGCAGAAAATAAATGGACTGGCAGATCTGGCGTTTACCTTCGAAAGAGTTAACAAAATACATTTGCAATAACGTGAATATTTTGATAGAAGACAGCGGTTTTACAAACATCCAAAGTTGATGTCAATAAAATGGAATTTGAAAGGAACAGCAATGATATGGTGCGTGGCTAACGAAAAGTATCGTGTTTGTGTATACGAAAGCGATGAGGCAGCGCGGTTGAGCTGTTGAAATGCTTACAAGTCGAAAATGCTGTTTATCGCCTATTAAAAAGCAGTTGCCTCGAAACCACAACTTGTTTACTGCTCTCCGAACTTGGCATGTTCGTACTGAGTCGCTCTCGACTCACCAGAAGAGCCCGAAGTGACGTGTGCGGTCACCGCTCAACAAATATGCATTCATCTGACTAAATTACGGCAAATGTACGACTGCAGACTGTTAGTGAACTGCTTTTTGCCAAAGTGCAAATTCTTAAATATTATTGCAAAATTGAAAATTTAATATTAAAAATAAGTTATAATGCGATTTACCGTGAACGAGGAGTTCGGCCGAGTGCTGAACGACGGCCGCGGCATTGGAAGCGATGCAGGTGTAGTTGCCATTGTGCCGTGCGGATACTTTCTTGAACACGAGGAGACTGGAGAATTCGTCAGTGGTCTGGACTGTCGTGTCGGCATCCGGAGGCAACGTTTCGTCGCCTTTAGTCCAGAGGATCGAGACGGGAGAATCGCCTTCGACCACGGAGCAAAACACACGAGCTCGCATTCCTTCTCTTACATCACGAGGGAAACTAAAGGGCTCGATTTTGGGTGGATCTGAAATTATATAAATTAATTTAAATTTTTTATTTTTTATTTTAACAAACTAAACTCATCGAACTGCAAAATGCTATTGATGTTAATGCGATTATGGCAAAAAATAAATTTGTTCACTCGTAGACGTTATTAGTCAACGAATTACATAAAATTTATCGTGTGTACTCTGAATATTTTTAAAAGAATTTACATTATGAATTTGTAGCTTGGAGTGGAAGCTTAATTTCATGCAATGTATGTCTGTGAC
>JAQFZU010001536.1:0-12938 GCA_034696185.1 Henia vesuviana | reverse complement strand
TTTTAATATTTTTTAAAAAAAATTACAAGTCGCGCGAACTCTGTTTCGTGCGCATTACAATTCGCGCGCATTATGATTCGCGCGAATCATCATTTGCGGTAATATCATTCGCGGTAATTCCATTCGCGGAAATTACCGTTCGCGCGTGTCCCAATTCCATTTTTTAGCGAAGATTCCCATTCGCGCGGAATCTTTTCGTGCCTCTGCGGCGACCCCGTCTATATGCTAAAAGATTAAATAATATTTACAGAATACTGTATGATGCATTTGCGTATAGGCAATAGGATTTAATGGGATTTTCAAAATACTACATAGTACATTTATCTATAGGCAGAAGACTTTAATAGTATTTGCAATATCTATGTAAAACATTAGCTTATAAGCAATAGGATTCTATAGTTTATTGCATTAGTTGCCATTTTGCTATGGTGGTGCCACTTGAATTTTAAAATAATATTAACTTTAGTTTTTTACATTAATATTTATTACAATTTGTACAATATATTTTTAATAAGTATTTAACCTCATTTTAAGCTTGTTTTGAAATTACAATTAATGTTTTAACAATTTCAATTACTTTTGATTTAAAAATTAAGATTACTATGTCCATGCACCATCTGAATTGTCTACTACTTGCCTAATAGCTTCAATAGTATATATAGTAAAATTCAACATAGTCTATAGGACTTAACTGCATCAAATCCATTATTTCTTTCATGTGACAGTAAAGATATAATTTTGATAGCAAATAATATGTTGTTGTCTAATTTTATTAGAGAGATGAATTACAGCTAGCGATATCATGTCACAGCACTAAATGTCTTTTTATTAGTCAGTTTACTTTATTAAATAAAACTTAAAAATGCAAAAATAAAATCCACATTAAATTAAATGCAAACTATAATAAAAATTTTATAGTATATAGAAACAGTGATAATATGCCTATAGTATCTTATAGCAAAAACTTGTTCAAAAATAGTAGTTTTCTATAGGTTTTAAAACTATAGAAACTGTAAGTTTTATGGTAAAAACCACTGTAGGAAACTCTAACCATTTCCCCAAGGGTAGTTTCTGTTCTAGAAAGTCATGCTAATCTTCAGGTTCATTCCAGAATGTTAAATCCCACAATGTCAAAGCCGAAATATTGAATCCAACAATGTCGAAGCCGAAATGGCAAATCCAAGAACGTCGAAGCCAAAATGTCAAAAGCAAAATTGTCAATGAGACAATGTCAAAGATAGAAATGTCAAAAATGTCAAAAATTATCGAAATTATCAAAATTTTTCATTCACGCGAAACAGAATTTCCGCAAATGGTAATTTGCGCAACACAAAATTTGCGCAAAACGGAAAAAAAGAACATGAGAATAAATATAAAAAAAAAAGGAAGAATCCAAAAAAGATTTAAAAAATCAGCTCATATTTTGTAGAAGACTCGTTCCCTGTCACAAGCCTCTCTGAGTCCAGTCGCATTTACCTCGGCTGAATAGACTTAAACAACAACAAATTAATTAAAATTATTATAAAAATCCAAATAAATTTCAAAATAAATAAAAAAAGACTTACAAAATATTTTTAGCTGAAACTTTTTTTTTACATTTTTTGACATTTTTGCTTTTGACATTTTGGCTTTTGACATTGTTGGATTCGAAATTGTTGGATTTAACATTGTGGGATTTAACATTAAGGGGACCACCATAATCTTCAGTAGCCTGTGACCGGCTGCTGTTGCCTGGACACGGTCTCTGAACGTCGGTTTTACAGACGGGTTACTGTGAAATTATTAGGACACGGATGCATGATTTGTGTGTAATCAAGCCTTTATTTTATTAAGGTCGCGGCCTATGTTCCCAACTCTATCTAGGTTTGCCAGCCTTGTACCGACGGTCAAGACCGCCAATATGAAGCCCTATTACTTAAGCCTCTGCTTCATGGCTATGTGGTATAGGCGTGCATGCCTCTCAACATCCGCACAACAACCACCGCGTACACCACACTCGCACCCCATTCATCATCTCTATATGACAGTCGGAGACAGCCTCTGCTTCTCGCCTGTCCTATCTCTAGGGTCGGCAATAACAGACTGTCTCCCTAAAACGGATTAAAGGATTGAGCCTCCTAGGTGGTGTAGTGGACATACCCTGAGGTTATATGACCGGGATCCATGTTGCCCTATTATTTCCTTATATATTTTTCTTTACATAACAAAACTTGCCTTACTATTCAGTACCTTTGATAGTAATGAACATATACCAATTTTCATTAAATTTTTGAAAAATAAAATATATTTTTTATGTAGAAAAAGATACAAAAGCTGTGAAACTAATTTTTCATGGGAAACCAGGAGGAATAAATCAAGAATTACGTTTTCCTATTTTACATTCTAATGCTTGTGATAAAAATTCAGATTCTGGATTTGTATGTCCATTGAAAGCTGGTACTGAATACAATTTTAAGTATATATTGCCAATTTCTAAGTTTTTTCCAAAAGTAAGTAAAATTATAATACTTTTCACATTTTAAAAATTTATTTTTTGTTTTAGGTACCTGTTGAAGTTAAATTGGAGCTTGTTGATGAAGACGAGAAACGTTTAGTATGTTTATTAATTCCTGCTCGAATTGAGTAGTTTTTGACTTGCAACACTGATAATTCATAAACTAAACACATTTGAAAATCTAATAAAAAGGTTGTGTTACTTTTGATTTAAATTTGAACTGAAATTTGTGTATTCATAATAAATCATTAATTGTAAAATATAATAGTCTTGTCAATTAATGAGCAGAAACTTGAGATGCCAATCCATTAACTTAAATTTAATAAAACAGTGGACTTCACATGCTGTTTGAAAATCTAATAATTTCTTGCTTATATTTCAATGTTTACAGAAAAAAATTATTTGACAAAATAATTGAATACAAAAAAATCATGTTTGAAATACTGTATCAGAAAAGTTGCCAGAAGATTACTTTGCTGGTTATCTGATGGTTAGTGCAGTTGTATCTGGTTGGCAGTTGTGTACTGTTTTGAGAAATCAATTGGTAGCAGAGGGTAGTTTGTTTATTGTCTATCCCTACAACGAATAGGTTTTGTATTAGTGCTTCTCGAGATATCATGTACATTGTCCGAAAAATGTATTTTTTCTGATTTTTATGCAATAAAAATAATTTTATATTTATATAAAGTTATTGTTATCATTATGCCTATGAACTAGGAAAATTAACTTCTTTGTTCTAACCATTTTTATTCTTTTCTTTTCAAACAAAGGAAAGGGGTGAAAAACACGTGCTTCTACTAATCCTTATCACGGATCTCACTTAAAGGATTAAGTCATGATACACCCTTTGTTAGGTCAATCTACTTTGGAATGGAGGTCATGACCCAACAGCCAATGAGATGATCCAATGAGATGATCCAAGTCAAGTTTAATGGATTAGTAGAGCAAGTCTTGGGCAGAAGGGGGAATAGAATTTTCACTTCACTCTGCATACTCTACTGAGGGTATTTACACCACTTATTCAGTATCTCCAAAACTAATTGGCATAGCCAACTGGTTTCATACAAACTATTTTCATCACTCCTTTCCCACACTTTGTGCGACATGCAGGCCTTAATATGCCGGGGCAATCAACAAACAATTGGACAAAAAAAGGCAACAGTGTGTACTAGAAGAACTAGAACGTGCTGACAAGCACGTCAACAATAAAGACCACGTCAATGGCAAAGAGGATAAAGAGTCGGAGGACACTTTTAAATATCGTAGCACTCTTTTACCTTGTCTCCAATGACCTTTACTAGGTTTAGAGGTCCATTGAGACAAGTAAGAAACCGAAAAATTAATATCAAGACGTGTTGCCATTGCAACATACATTAGTCCACCTATTAATTCTCTGTATAATAATTCGTCAACCTTTTTCTCTGACGATTCAAGATTCTCTAATTTTACATTTACATCTAATAGTGTATTTGCGCCATTACAATCTTTCAAACCAAATCGAAGTAACAATTCTAAAATATAATCTTTCTGTGATAAAGAAATGGAACCATCACTTAAATGTTGAAATACAATTCCTACAGCTTTTGATATTCCTCCTAAATCTGTCAAATCAAATTCCTTTTTCAGGCTTGTTATTAATTCGTCAATTATAGCTTTACTACTTCCTATCATGAACAAATCATCAACATAAATTGCCACAAAATTCTTTTGTTTTCTGTACATAAATACGCTTGGGTCAGCTACTAGTCGTATACATCCTCTTCGTAAAAATTCCTGACTCAATCTTTCATGCCATACTTTACCAGATTGAGGTAGTCCATACAATGCCTTTACTAATAATAAGACTTGATCTCTTTCAATATCCATTCCTAAAGGAGGTTCCATGTAGACAAATTTGGTTAACTTGGCATAGGTATAAGCTGATACTACATCATGTTGTTGAGTCACTGAACCATATTTTACTGCAAGTGCCATTAATAATCTTACTGTTGTTAATCTTGCAACTGGTGTAAATGACTCACTATAATCTTGACCTTTAATCTGGTTAAATCCTCGTGCTACTATAATCTAGCCTTGTATCTTAAAATCTTGCCATTTTCATCTCGCTTAGTCTTGAATACCCATCGACTATCTATGATTTAATGATTTTTGGGTCTTGTCACTATTTGCCAAACTTGTCTTTTTTTTAAAACTTCTATTTCTTCATTTATGGCTTGCAACTAATTTTTAGCATCAAGACTGGACATGGCCTCATAGTATGTCAAAGGATCTTGATCGTGATATACAATTTCTACATGCTCACTAAATTCTCCATTATCCATTGATTGTCCTTCTGCTTCTTGGAATTCGTCCTCATCACTTCCACTTCTATCATTTACATTATCTTGTAATGATGATACAGCATTTTTATCATTTATCAAGGTTTTCTTTCTTTGCTTTTGCCTTTTTTTCCAATCAGTAAGTACATATGGCTGAAATCTAGTTGGTACATTTCTATCTCTAGTAGATCTTCTCAATGGTTGTGCTTCTGGCATAATATTTCTGACTGTTTCCTCTAATTGTTGAATAGTTTTTTTTACATCTACATTATTAATTTGATTATTACTTTGTGGTTTAGAATTATATAATATAGCATATTCAATATTTTCCTTTTGAGGTTTCTTCTTTAATGCTGATTGATTGGATTCATCATTAATGTAAATGAAATCATTTAAATTCTCAGGTTCAATATCCTTTAACCAATCAACTCCCCTCTCGTCTTCTATGAACTTTATATCTGTACTTCGATAAAACTTTGAAGTCTGAACATCATAAAATCGCTTTATTCTAGTTGATGTTGTGTATCCCACAAAAATGGCTTTTCTTCCACGTGATGCTAATTTATTCCTTTAGATTCCAGGGATCCAAGTAAGTGCTTTACAACCAAACACTCGCAAATGTCCCACATCAGATTTTCTCCCAGTGTATAATTGATATGGTGTTAATCCTTGAATACTCTACTTGATATTCTTTTTTTTAGGTAGACTGCAACAGATGCCGCTTCAGCCCAAAAATACATAGGTAAACCTGAATCAATAAGCAAGGCTCGCACTTTATCCAATATAGTTCTATTAGTTCTTTCTGCTAATCCGTTTTGCATCGGTGTATATGGTACTGTCAGTTCATGAAGTATGCTATGTTCTTCTAATACTTTAGAGAATTCATTTGCAATGAACTCACCTCTATTATCCGATCTCAACCTTTTTACTTTATATCCAGTTTGTTGTTCTTGCATTTTGACAAACTGTTTAAAATATTCAACAGCTTCACTTTTGAACTTCAAAAACCAAATAAATGGTATACGGCTAAAATCATCCACTATTGCCATTATATAACATGATCCTCCTAATGATTTAACAGGAAGGGAGCCACACAAATCTATGTGCAAAAGTTCCAATGGTGCATAGGTCTGACGTCCATTTCTTGAAGAATATGAACTTCTTACGAATTTGGCTTAAATACAAATCTTACAAATGTTTGATATGATTTGTCCTTTAATTTTAAACCTCTTACTACATTTTTCTTATCCATATATTTCAAACTTTGGGTACCAATATGTGCCAATCTTCTACATTTCGCCATATTTTACTAGTTTCTGAATTAGCTGAATACGCATATTCTGTCATTTCCATTTGTTGGCCAGTATCATTTATCTTATATAGTCCCTTTTGTAAATAAGCAGTCAATAAGAGATTTCCATTCTTATCAGTTCCTTTACATAAATCATTCTTAAATAACACTTAATGTCCACAACTTGTTATATGTTTAATCGATAATAGATTATTTCTCAATTCCGGCACATATAAAACCTCTTCTAACTTAATTCTTAATCCGGTTACTTGAATATTTAATTGAATATCTCCAATTCCAATAGCTTTAATTACACTTCCATCAGCTAAGTGAATTCTTTTATGACAATCAACAATTGTAGAAGTAAATATTTCCTTATTACATGTCATGTGTGATGTTGCTCCTGAGTCTAAGTACCACATTGGCTCGCATTGTTGATATGATTGTTTATCAGGTGCTTCTTGAACATTCATGGCAACATCATAATCATTTCCTAAATATTCATCCGAATTAGTTTTATTCGTTGTCCTTGCAACAGCACACTCATCTTCCAGAATTTCTAAATCTTTCTTCAAATTGATATTATCAATCTTTTGATTAAATAAGTTAACATTTCCAGAATCCCTTTCACGGAAATTATTACTTCTAAAATTTCTTTGGTTAAATGCTCTTCCACGAAAAGTACCTGAACTATTTCGGTATCGGCCAAGAGTGAAACGTTTTGGATAGTTAATGGCTATGTGGCCATCTTCGCCCCAGCTGTAACACTGAATACTATGTTTATCTTGTTTAAATTGTCTCTGCATACAATTAGCAGCCAAATGTCCAATACGACCACATATATAACATGCTTTTTCTTGTGACTTTTGTCTAGTCCCATTTAGCCGATTAAATCTCCCTTGATATGACATTCTTCCTCTAAAATTTCCTCTATTTGATGAATATTCTCTTGCTTGCATTGCTTTGTCTATATTCAATGATGTCATTTTGGATCCTTCTTTGCATTGCCTATCTTCAGCTGCCATCAAGGATCTTTTAGTTTTTTCTATAGTGAGAGTATCTACATCTTGAAGATCACAAGTTGCCACAATTAAACTAAATTGCTGAGGTAATCCTTGTAAGATATATTTACAAACTTCATACTCTTCAATTCCAGGTTGTAATGATTCAAGTTTTCTCTGAAGTGTCTGAGCTCTGTCGATATAACTTTCAGCATTTTCGTCAGTTCTCGTTTTTAACATTGTTAGCTGAGTTTTCAAGGAAATTTTTAATTCTTTAATTTTTCCTCTATGTTCCTTTTCTAATATATCCCACATTTCTTTTGCTGTATTCACATTCATAACAAATTTCACCTGAGATCTAGATAATGTTGACACAATTGTATTGGCTGCCTCATCATCCAAAATTTGCCAATCACTTTTTCTCTTATTAAAATCCACATCTGTTTCACTTTTTGTTTTAATTGGAGGTATTTGACTTAGCACTGTCCACAGTCCTTTTGCACAAAGCCACCTTTCGATTCGATAACGCCAGTCGAAATAATTCACAGCATCAAGTCTCTCAATGAATGTTAGGCCTCTATCACTAACTATGGCAGACATATTTAAGGCTTATTTAAAACTATTTTTCAATTTTAAACTTATCTCCAATTTTCATAAGACTCCAAGCACACTCTTTTTAATTTGGAATTGTTTTTAACCTCCATAAAACACTTTAGATCATGACTGACAATTTTGACATAAAATTCTGTTATGAGTCTCCTGGGCCCATAACCTGAAGGAATCAGCTGTTCTGCACGATGGTAAACATAACACTGAATTTTATTTATTATTGTTACAGTGTTGCTCATAGCTACAATCTTATAATTTAACAATTAATATCCAACAATTTTCTGGTTGGACGTGACAGTGCATTATTAAAATATGCTCCATATCGATCCGACTGGTTTATTGATACCTACCATGACAATGCTGCTTTAAAAATAGTAGTTTCACTATCTTTGTGATAGTAGAAATTCTCTATTAACATCTTTTAGTAAAACCCTATTCAAAATTCCCCATTCACGTAATAATCTGACTTCGTTCGTATTTTCGATCTAACATGACAACTCGGTTTTTATTACAACCGCTCAGGATATAATTTATACAATTACTAACATTACATTTAAAACTAGTTCCCCGTTAAACAATGACTAAGGTTAAGAATTAAACAGTAGGTTCACTTCTACCACGACTGTGTGTAAACATACACAATCTTCAGATTCCATTTAATTTAATATTTAGCATGAGCAAACAAACAAAATCCTAATGATTAAACTAGAGCTAAGTTAACACCAAACCCAAAAGAAACACTTTAAACTTATCATAACTGCGTGCGCATTCTCCTTAATTGATCATGTCCATCTTCGGCTTCCGTAGCTTGGATTTGAAAGTACACATTCTTATAACACAAGTGTGATTATAAAATTTGTAACTTTTTAGATTCTCGTCGAATCTATTTACTTCTACAAACCCTGGCTGAAACTGTCCCCCTGCTTAGAATATCCTTGAAATAACTGAAGTCAGTTATTTCAGTTAATTCCAAAACGGCTAACACTGTGAAAACAAAAAGAAAGCGAGACTCTGCGAGAAATCTCCGAATTGCATTTAAATTCTCATATAAAACCAACTTAGTTGGTTTGGGTGAAACACAGGCCGCCAAGCAAAACACGAGCCACTAAATCACTGAACGTACACGGGACGTTCCAACAAAATGAGTGGGGAAACACGAGCCCCCAGCGAAACACAAGCCGCCTCAATTTGTAATCACCTGGCTTTCGAGGCTCAGGGCCGGCCCACAGCAAGCAGGGCACTTAAACCGGTACTATACTGCGTCAGGTTGTGGGATCAGATCATACTTCCAGCATAGCTTTCCTGGGTTGTTAGCCCTTCAAAGCTATACTCAACAAAGTGATTTGCAATCAAATCTACTTCATCGGTTTGTTTGAGAACTACATTGCAATCAGGCAAATCAAATCAAGCAAAAATCTAGGTCTTCTCTCTGTCTACACAGACTTAAATAACCTTCTTAATCCTCCTAATCCCTGGGAGTTGGAACTATCCAATCCCAGGGCTCCAAACGCCTAAGCTCCGCCCAGTCATTCAATCGGATGAGGGGGTCGAAGCTCGGCGTTCCTGCACCCTCTATCAAGCGCATTTGGCAACGACAACATGTGCTTTCAGTCTTTAATCAGGGCTTAAACTAGCCTGTATTTTAAATACATTAAACACGTGGGACACAACTTTCAAGAACAATAAACAATTTCACTGGTACTTCAAATCTCTCATTTGAGAGATTTTACACATATCCATATTGTTTTCTTACAAACGGCGCCACTTCCGGTCGGCCATTTTGTTCAAGTTATGTGATTGACTTTTACAACCGTTACACTTTTGTGTAAGCATTGCCTACAACAATGTTACGATCACTCATCGTCAGGTCATGGGAGAATCGAAGTGACATTAGAATGGGTCAAAAGAGCATATTTCTGGCCTAAAATGACATCTTTTATCGCTAATTACGTAAAAACTTGTGATCGGTGCCAAAAATGTAAACCAATCCAACGTAAACCCGCTGGATTACTATCTCCTATTTCACCTCAGGTAGGCAGATTCGAAAATATTGGGATTGATTTAATGGGCTCCAAACCCATGACTTCTAATCACAATAGATTCATTCTCGTAATTGTCGACTATGCCACAGCATGGGTCAAAATTGCAGCATTAAGGTCAACAAAGATGGAATCCATCTAACTTGTTGTCAAAAGATTTTTTAATACATTTGGTGCACCTATGTTCATTGTAAGTGACTTAGGTAAACAATTTGTCTCAAAATTGTATAGAAAATTATGGGCTGATGCTAGAGTTCTCTCCTGCGAATGACTCCTTATCACCCTCAAACTAACTACACTGAAAGAATAAATCGCAACATTAAAATTATACTTCAAATTTTCACTTTCGAGCACACAACTTGGGATACAAAATTGGGAGAAATTAATTTTGCCTTGCGAACAGCTCCTTCAAGCATCCATGGTTACTCACCAGCAATGCTCATATTCTTAAAAAAATTACGACGACTATGGGATAGTTGACAAGTGGCACTTGATGCACCTTTTGACCCAGAAAAGCCATACGATAGCATCCGAATGCTAGTCAGACATATAGGAATTTTGCTGAAAAATGCGTTGGTTTATAAAGAATCAGCTAAATCTAAGCATAAAACATCATTGTGACGAGTCATTTCTAATAAACGAATTAGTTTTATTAACAACCCACCCACTGTCAAAAGCGAGTATAAACTATTGCGCCTCACTCGAAGATCGTTTTGACAGTCCATACACTGTAGTTGAAGTTAAAGGAAATGAGACGTTACTATACTGATTTGTCTTCAGCCGAGTGGCCACCTACCACTCAGCCCACAGATAACTCTAAAAGCACATCAAAACACTGACCAATTACCACCTAATGAACCCACAAATTCATCGGGTGATGGTCTCACACAGCCTATTAATTAACCTGACAAACTAATGGACACAACAGGTGATGGTCACTCACAAGAACCCCACTCACATGTTCAAAGAATACGAAAACTACCCCAGAAACTTGATCTTTAAGGTATTTTCACACTCTTCAAATTTTGGTCAAGCGATATGACATCATTTGCTGTCATCACTCAATCAACTTCCCTATTTTCGTTAAATTTCGAGGGTTAGGTTAATCAAGAAAAATACCAAAAATAATCAGCTAAAAAATACTTTAAAGACTCTGACAGGATTGTACCACTGACCAGAGCCTATCTAATATTTGGGAAATAGAAAAATAAAAATTTTTCTACATGATTTTTTTTGGTAAAAACACGAGTCGCAGACTACATATTGTCAGGTACCAATTTAGTTAACATGCACTCACCGAGTGATAGAAACCACTTAGTGAGTAACATATTTTATAATATTCGTAGGAATAAAATTTATTTTGGAGAGAGAAAACAGCGAGTCTATGACTTCGTATTTTTTGATCACCAAAATGAGTCGAAATTCAACTGCCAAGTGCTCAGATCACTTAACAGTCAAATAGGCCATTAATATTTATAACAATTACTCAATTAAACACACTTTTTTCGCTTCATATTCACTTACCTTGTGGTCGAATGCTAATCGAGAGTTATGTTCCGCCATTGTTACTAGAAATCTTCCAATCAGAACTTGCTCCGATTCCAGATCTCTGTAATAACGCATGCATATATAATTTTCATACTCAAAACACTCGAAAATCGGTTGCAAAGACAGCCACGAGCTTCAAATACATGAAAATCGGCAATAGCACTCAAATCTTAGTAAGAAGAGCTTATTATACAAAAAATTACAACCTACCAGTAATTCAAAATATTAGGAGGAAGGTTTTGGACTGATTAGCCATAAGTGCCTCCCCTACCCCCTTTTATTTTAATTAATTCAGACACCATGTGGTGTCTATAGACACTACATCGGTTAAGATCGTGGTTCAAGATAAAGATAGGCCTAGGATAACAAATAGGGTTAAGGTTAAAGAGAAGATTTGTGGTATTCACGAGGTGATTATCAATTGCTACTCTCCAGCTACCATCTTTACACAGATTTAGTGAGTGTGGTCGAGATCGGTAGATGGCGTTGTATTGTTTTGGTGACGTGAGAGTTTTGGCGCCAAACACCGACAGATACTTCACTTGCTCTTGAACTTTCATCACCATCGCTTCAATCTTCCGTGTTCACGTGATGATGATGATTTGTGACTCTGACAAGACCGTCAGTTGCCATCTTGCCCACAAGTTTTTCTTGTGTATTGACTGGGTTTGTTCCGGTTGCATGTTTTCTCGTCTTCGAAAGCATCGAAGCCGAATTTATTTTGTTTCCGAGCATAAGACAAAAATACGCAGCTCAGTCGTATCATCGCAAAGCCGACAGTGACTTTGTATGGCCAATGACCAAATCAACTACGAGTTTTACTAAAATAATTGGCTAGCAAAGTGACACAGGCCTCTAGTATGAAATTAAGATTAAAACAAAATAAGATCTTATAAATTCAGTTTTCAAGGAGTTTGTGCTTTCTGGTTGACAGTTGCAATGTCTGGTCTTCCACATGTTGCTGATGTTGGTGGTCAGTTGCTTGTACCTCTACCTCAAATGCTTTGTTCACCAACTGCTTTGTTGTTGGGTTTGCTCTGATTGCCCTTCTCTTCGGGTTGAAATCCCTCTTCTTCTCCCTCTTCTCCTAGACAACCAGTTCAGTGCCGAGTTCCTCTTTGTTATCTCCATTAAGTAGGCTTGCACGTCCTCGATGTTCAAATACCTTGAAAACGTTCCATATGTCCTCTTATCTATCATCCTTCCTTCAGCTCGCATTTGATTCACATGTCTTCACCACAATATTTGCCCTTCCATCTGTACTTCATATATCCTTGGTCCTTGTTTCTTCTTATCCAGTGCCTGGCTCCAGGTCTATGTCTTTTGATGGATTAAACACTATGCAAATCTCGAAGCCCCATTCACTAATTATTTAATTAAATATGATCATTCCCACTGTACAAACTGTTGCAGTGCCCCTACAAGGCGCAGGGTCCCATAGGCCAATGCCTACTGTGCTTAATGGATAATCCGGCACCGCTTTAACCCAATCTAGATCTACCTCTTCAAATTCTCTGTTATAGCTTGGGCCACCTAATTAAGAGTTTTCATTTGTCATGTGATTCATTAGTTAAAACTTGTACTGTCAAACGGTCAAAATGATTTTTGATACAGATACAGATTTTATTACCCAAAGGT
>JAQFZU010001535.1:0-12940 GCA_034696185.1 Henia vesuviana | reverse complement strand
TTAATCATTGGAAAACATTAATTTTCAGGTGTAGTTATGGCCGGTTTGCCCACAAGAGCCAGGGATGTAATGCGAACGTTTTACACTGACTTGGACATTGTCATTCCGATCGTGGCCTCCATTTTCATTCTACTCGTTGCTATAGTGATGGTGTGGATAGTGCTACGACGCAAGAAAATGAAGCGCGACTTCCATCACAGAGGTAACGTCAAATAAAATGTAAAATTCAAATGTTAATCCTCTATGGAACTTTGCTTTGTTGATAAAAGCTTTAAAATGACTTAATAAAAATGTCATTTCAATACAATTGATGCAATTCTTCAGATGCAATTCTGCAGAATTCTGCAGAATTTATTAAGAATCTGTAGAAAAATTGCAGAATGGGCCAAAGTCTTGCAGAATTTCTACAGAAAAACTTCAAATAATTCAGCAGAATTTCTATAGATTTTTCCAGCTGGGTACGTGATGCCAAAATTATCGATAACGCAAAAATTCTAGATTTTCTATAAATTTCACACATAACAACTTTACAATCAAATCTGTAATGGTGCATTTTTAAATGACATCATTTACCAAAACTCCCACCACAATACCCTTATTCCACACCCCTAATACCAACACAATTTATTTTATAGACTATTAAAGTAGAAATTCCAAACAACCTCATTTTTTAACATAAATCGATTTGAATTAAAATTCCAATGGAATTCCCTTTAAATCCCTCGCATGTAATTGACAAACATCTCATTAAACATACATAACCGAAATTTGATCGGAATTTACATTTGATAAATGCTCTTATGATTTATAACAGGCATTACATTCCCGGCATTAAACGAGAGTTTCTCACAGCTCATCATCCACAACCCCATTTTATCATTTCACAACGAAAAATCCCATTGTAGAATTCATCATTCAAATTCCTTCAACCACAAACGGAATAAACTTGTTTTTTTACAATTTTTTTTATGTTAGTAAACTACAACGGGCAAGAAGGCAAACAACAGAATCTAGACAACGAAAGGAAAATATTTCTTCCAGACAAGGAGATCATGACCCAAGGAAATGCGGTGGAATTGAATTATGATCCCTCCCTTACAAGAAGATTCCATCCTGCGCACGCTCCTACAAGAAGCACTGATAATGTCCAAGGTAGAAAACGACCGATAAAAGTTTCAAATAAAAACTTTCTCATCAAATGTGCATGAAAATGGCCAACACCTCCATCGACATTACTGCCAAAGTCTTCAACTCCGGTGTTGTTTCGGTATGCATTGCAACTTGACACTTTTGTAATGTCTACAAAAGTCAGTATTGATAATATCTAGATGTAGATAACACTTGGTAAGAATAAAGCGCAAGATCAAAACCTAGATAGCCATGGGGTTTATTGTCGCCAGCAGCTACTATAGCCATAGGCAACTCAAAACACTAGACTGCTGACTTCAGGCAATGCCACCTTCAGCCATGGGCATACTGGGCTATGGCCAGGGGCAACATGCTGAGATGCCACCATAATTTTATCCCCGTGGGCGGTTATAGCCGGAAGGGACCTAGTGTATTGCTTTGCCCAGGGCCTACAATGCTATTAAGATGCCCCTGGCTGCAGGTAATAGACGTCAGCGTATGTATGATCGCTTAAGTGCATTTCTATGGTCATAAGTTTTTGTATGGTTATGTTGACTTACGTTTAAAAAGTTCTTACCAAAGTGCTTGTCAATACAAATGTTGAAAGAAAAATTCAAATCTGGAAATGACAAAGACTTAATTTAAATTTGTGCAAAGTCAATTTAAATCGATTCAACCCGGAGTAATTTGGCAGTACAAACACGTCTTCAGACAATTTTCTTTAACCGACTTGTCTTAATCACCTTTTACAAATTAATTACTCACATTGCTTTTGCATTCTTTACAAATTCCAACCCTTTTGCCTACATACATTCCATTTGGCTGTGTCGTATACCTTGTGTGAATTCGTTTTTTTAGTTTATCTTTTCTTTATTTTCCTATTCCGACTCGTGGGTCTTTCTCCTTTAGGATTCAACCACTCCTATATCCAGCCCTTAGGGGGGCGCAGCGGACGGAATTACCAAGATTACGCCCCCTACTGGCAAGAAAGGAAAAGAAGAAACTACTAGAAGACAATATAAAAAAAAGGAATATAAATAAAAAAAAGGAAATTTTTATAGTTGTCCTTTTGGAGAATGAGTTTTTTCAAATTGAGAGAACAACTTTTTCATGCTCAATAACTGAGATGATAGGATTACATCGAAGTGCCGAAACGATGATGATTACAATGACTTTATTTTAAAGTTTGTGTGTACAGATTTTTTTATTTAAAAAAAAAAAAAAAAAAAAAATCAAATAACAAAATTTTAAAAATATTAAAAAAATGTATCTCAATTCCCCATTTTTCATATCCGCTGAAAAATATAATTTTCGATTAAAAACTGCACAGAAAAAAATCATTTTGGGTTACATCATTTGATAATCCTAATATTTGACTAACTTAATTAGAAAAAAGTCACCCAAAAAAAAAAAAAAATTTAAATCCTTCAAACAATAGCAATTTCCAGAGTTAAAAGAAAAAAAATGTAAGAAAAGTTTCCCTTATTCAACAGTGATAAGATCAGTAATTAGAAAAGTGAATCCTTCGTACAAACAGTTCAAACTTGAAGCGATAGACTCCCTTATCTTCAATGTAAACACACATCGCGTCCAAAATGATCACACAAATTACATTCTTGTTACGATTCAGTCTCGACTGGATTCTCTTACTCTTGTATAACTTAAACTCTTTTAAAAAAATACTAAAAAAAGCTGCAACACAATTAACAAAAACTGCATTTTTTCTATTTTTTTCTCCCCTTTTTTTTTCTTTTTATTTTTATTTCATCTCAAGGTTTTCCCGACGACATTTGCCCTTACGCCACCTTCAGTCTCGAAGATTGTCGTGTGGTGGACGGCCAGGACTCCCAAGAGGTTCCTCTACGTCTTTTCACACGTCAAGATTCCTGCGAACGATACAGACAGACAAACCACTACGGAGGCTCGGTAAGGACCACTACTGAATATCGATCAAATTCCTTTTTTCTACCTCAAACAATTGTTGGGTTAAAGGGAAAATGTACGGAATCCCAAAAGGGCAATTAGTGTTTATATAATAAAATTAACAAAGTAATTTAATTGTAAATTTTTCAAAGGAAAATTGTGCAAAAGTCGGGTTGATTGTATTAGAACATTAGAAATTCACGTCTCGCTGTCGACTTGATTCAATTAGACGATTCGCAAACTTAGTCGACTCAAAACTGCACCTGCATCATGAAACGAGCAAATGCAGGTTTAATATTTGCGAGGAGCGATTTACTACTGCGGCTAATTACTTATTTAAAATGCGACCCCTCCAATCCTTCTAACCCCATCGTCTCTAATCGGCAACCCTTTCCTCGTTTATTTGCATGCAACGAGCAAAATTCTTCGCCGACAAACGGCAAACCTCAATCTAACCTCTAGTAACATTTTAAGCATTTCACCTATTACTTAACGCCTGATTAGCGAACTTCACTCGCCATTTACCATTTTACTTGCTCTCGAATTCGTGTTATTACTCAAACGCACTCAACCGTCAAATCCAAACCGCCTTTCAGTGTCGAAGGAATGTTGGGCATTCGCTGCTTCACGACACCGAATTATTCGATATAAATGACGAGTTAAATTTTTCTACATTTTATGCTATTTTAAACGATTATAAAAAAACATGGATTGTTGCTACTGGTTGCTTTGAGATTCAACAAGGCTTTACTAAATCCGTGTTTCGAGTTAATTGTGCATGAGAAATTTGGATATACACGAGCAAAATCCATCGTTTCCACTCATAGAAAATTCCCTGTTGGCCCTTAATAGCACATCTGCTTTGACTTAATTTTTCCCCAAACTCCATTTTCTCTTTGGTGCATCCAAACGAGAAATCTCCATAGTATCGTTACATCCTTTAGCATTGTTTAAGTAAAATGTATCTTCATATTTTTATCTTCAGGTTAAATCCGATACATACGCGAGGATCAAACGACACAATCAAACGCAAAACGAGAAATTATCGAATAATCAACGTAAGTAGATTCGTTTAAAAATAGTTAAGTTAAAAGTGCAATTAAAACAATTGCTCAAAATCCAATCGAACAGAAATACCGTTAGGTAATTATCTTGTAATGTGGTTGCGTAATTAAATGTACGACAAACAACGAGCGAAAACACGACCACTTTCAACACTCCAAATTAACTTGTATTGTAATCAAAGACATTTTAATTGCCAACGATGACTTATCAGCTCGAATAAAATCTGAATTTCAACAATTCGATGCATTTTCTCTCTCGCAGAAGACTACATCGAGAACCCGGACGTCCAATCCGAAGCACCGCGAACCAACAGCAACAAAAGACGGGAAAAGAGGTCGAGGAAGAACGCAAACAGAAACAAACAGTCTTCGGCCGAATACGACAGTGTCTTGAGCGACAGCGAAGGCTCCGATCCAGACATGACCAATTATTATCCCAACTCCATGAGCCACGACAACAGAAATCGAGGTTTGAGCATTACGTAACTTTGAATAATATTGATCGGCTACTAAGGCGACATGTCACCAGACTATTAGAATCGACCTTGCGCACGGTATCTCCTGATTAGCGAGGCTAATGGTAGCATCTCGTGACCCGTATTACAGTGCCTGGGACTTTCTATACTGTAATGCAAAGTGGTTGATTTTAATAGCATTGCCTTGAGCTTTTAAAGGTGGATTTTGACTGCAATGCAATTACAATTCCACTCCCTCTCTGAATAGGACTTTATACACTTTATTTGAAAGTGCAGCTACATTGCAGCGTTAATCCACACTTTAAAGCTTATTTTTGGGGATTTTTTTTCTTTGTAGTTCCGGATTTGATTTACCACACCACCGATTCGAGTACGTCCAATACTTCGTCGCCAGACGAGAAAAGGGCGACGCGGTTGCCTCTGCATAGGTCCTATGGACCACCTGATGCCGTCCTACCTATAACAAATAGAGATCAATGGTGAGTTCCATTTAACCAACATTTTTACAACAAATTTTGCCATCTTATATACACTTAATCCTTAATTTATAGCTTGAAATTGAAATTAAAATTGCATTAATTCAATAAAAAGCTCATCATTGCTGCTACATGAAATATGAATTTTTTTTTGTTTTTAAATTTTAAAATGATAAAAAATAAAGAAAAAGCAACTTTTACAACATCTTCAAACGAAACCGCCGACTCACGAACGTTGCTACTTGTTTTTTTCGCCAGGAAACTGAAATTACGACCCTTGAGGGAGCACTAGAATTCCGTTCCGGTGCTGGTGCTTTGTGCTAGCATCGGACGATATTTTTTTATTTGCTTCTAATGAGAAAAAGCCATCGACGAGACGTGTCAGGGAACCAGGCAATGGTAATCAAGCGCATCCTGCTGTTGCTGGAAAATGGTTTTACGAGTTGATATCGATCTAAGAAAAAGACTCGTTTTCTTCATAAATTCTATTCCACTTGTTGAAACTTTGACTTTAAAAAGGACTTAAAAACACCACTTTTCTTATTATTATTCTCCAGGAAGTAAAATAGTGATTTGTAAATACAAAGAAACAAAAATGAGTGTCATTTGGCATTTTGTCAATAGCAAACAAAAGTGGAAAAAGTTGAAAAACACGATTCGTTGCCAAAAAAGAAAATTTGAAAAAGTAATAGACAAAAGTTAGGATTATCTATAAGTAGAAAGATGAGTTGGGCATTGAGGTGAAGGGGTCATTTTCCATTTCAAGTTATCAGTGATTTCTCGGTCGACAGTGGCAGTTTTCATTTTGACTCTGCCTGATGTTTTGAGAGCGACTCACACACGGGCGCTGCTAGAAAATTGAATGACACTCGGATATGGCAGTCTCTGATCCCTGATCCAAATTGAATGAAAAGTATTTCTCACAGCACGACGTCGCTCGACACACGAGTCTTCTCGACCTTTTCTGCTAACAAACTCTTTTCTCGACCCACTGACCACTAGAAAAAAATTATTTTTCCTCATCATTCGTTACAATTTCATTTTTCAATTGCGTTTTCACCAAACTTTTTATTTGGGATTTTTCTTTTGTCATATTTTTCAATTTCACTAATTTTTAATTAGAAAACACTTTTCCTTTGCTACCAATTAATTGGTTGAGACAATAATTTGTAGCTGAACGTCTCTTGCAATTAAGCGTCAGTCTGAGAATATTGACTTCGACTTTGGTCTTTATTTGCTACTAAATTAGATTTTTTTTAAAGGTAAAAAAATTTTTTTCTTCAAAATGAGATCGACCTATCATACAACGTCTGTTGGCACCCGATAGCACTTTTGGATAATCTTTATTCTTAATTACTTTCATCAATTTTTAAATTTAAATTTTTTTTTTTTATTTTTAATCAAATCAAATTCAATTTGAGAAAGTCACGCAATGTTTAACAATTTTTTTATATTTTGATTTATTTTATAGGTGGAATCCAGTTTACAAAATGAACGAATTTCCAGTCACTACAGTGCCCAGTCCCAATAACCAGGACACGAATCTGCTGACCACAGATCACTACCATCAGGGTTATGGCATGGAATATGCCCAAGGTATAAATTAAAAATTATTTTAATAATAAAAATAATTTTTTTTTATAATAAATTTCCTTAGATCCACATTTAGATCTCTTATATCAAAATGAATCTTCTCCTGGAGTTAAAAGGTTTGTCAATATTAAAAAAAAAATTCTATTTTTAAAAAATGATAAGAAAACAAATAAAAAAATTGAAGAGAAAATGTTCATTAAAAAAAGATGAGGAAAGGAAAGACAGGAAATTAAAATCATTTTAAAATGATTTACAAAAAATGTGATAAGAAAAACGGACACTAAATAAATAAAAATATTTTTTTCAAAAAACTAAAAAAAAAATTTAAATTTAATTTCAAATTCCTTAAATCCGAAGCGAATTTCTCGCTCCGTGGCGTAAAAACGTGTAAACATGTCATTACATCGCATAATTTCAGTCCACTGAAGCAAAAATTTATGCAAAAACATATTTTCCCCATCGAAAAAAAAAACTTTTTATAATTTGTTGCCGAAAGAAAAAAAATGCAAATTTTTCCAATTGTAAAAATTAGAATTAAAATAAATTTCCACAACTTTAATAAAGACAGAGCGAAAATGCACTATTTAAGAGTATTTATATTCGCTTGGGCTCGTAACGACAAACACATTCTGTCGCATAATGAAAGCAAGTGCAACTTTGCACGCTCTAACTTAATGCCAATGCGTTATTAATTCGCAACCCGAGTCGTAAACACATATATTTTCTTTAAGTGATTTTAATGCATGGTCTAACACGTGACACAACCTTCTAAACTTTTAATAAATTACATTTTCACTTGATAAAAATTCATTTATTAAAAGCACATCCACCAACAATCTCTCATTTAATTTACTTTCTATCCCTTTGGACACTAACACCTTTTATGATGTGCCATCCTCTAATGAACTCGCCGCAAAAGAATCGAGGTTGGAGTGGAGTGCGAGGCAGTTTGTCGCGTCATAAACCGTGAGAAACTTGTTACACACATCAATTTCTGGGATAAGAAATGGCAGTGACTCGAATTCTCAGGAGATTACACCAAACTATCTCTTGTTATTGTTTCTTTCTCATTAACAGCTCTCAAACAAACCCTTTAAAAAGTGAGGGAGAAAATCAAATGTCACGAGTTTTAATGGTTATTTGTTATCCTAATTAAATCTTGCCACAAGAATACTATGGCTAAGTAAAATGAACTCCATCTGCAGTCAATTCCTAATATTATTTGGATTTTAAGCTCTGTTTTTTAAGAACAACAAAGAAAAAGCTGTTTCAATCACATTAACTAATGGTATTGAATTTTAACTTTATTTTCTTTAGAAAACTTCCACACAATGTCCTGGACCCACGATTCACAGAAGGATGCACACTCAAACTGTGATGTGTGTTAGGATAGCAAAGAACAATTGAACGTCACTGGGATAAAGTGCATCGCATGTGATCTCTGATAAGTGCGCTGACCACACCCTTATCTTCTTTAGAGGTGTCACGATGGAAACCACACGCGGCCCTTAAAACTTGGTCTCAGTTAAATGACACTCCAGTGCAAAACGAGGGAAAATGACGAAGGAAAATAATTAAAAATATCAAATAATCAAATTGTTAATCGTTCGACAATGGGACAATTTTTTCTCATTCAAAATGTGTGTGAAAATTAATTTTAAAAAAAAATTGCTTGCTTAGGCCTAACGTGGAGTCATTTGAGAATGTAATATCAAAACTTGCAGCTATAAACATATATTATTAAAGATATATTGAATTGTATGGGCCAAATTTCATATTCAAAGTGAGAATTCAAATTTCAAATGATTTCTTATACCCATGGAAATAGAATAAAATTTGGATATTTCATTTTCCAAAAAGAAAAATAAAATTTTCTAATTTATTTCCTGTCTGAAATCGGCCATTATTAGACGCAGTTTGAGGTAAAATATGAAATTTTTTAATTTTAATAATAAAATCATATTTGAAAAGATGTTGAAACTAATTAAGAAACGACTTGTTTAATCAATATCGACTTAATTAGCTTTATATGAACAATGCCAGTATCATTTTTTAAACGTAATCTTAATTAAAAACCTTCTTTCACTCATGGAAATAAATTTTTTCTCCTCGAGTTTATATATTTTTCATAAATTTCATATCCTCTTTATTGCATTGCATCTTTTTACCTTTTTTTGTTCCGAATACAAAAAACTCCGTCGAGTGTGAAATTTCAATTTCGACAAATGAATATTGAATCATCTTATATTGTAAACTCCTTTTCAATTATTGACAACACGAGTTTCATTTTCCACACTGTTTCATCATTTGTGCTCAAATTGCATTATATTTATTTTTTTATTTTTTTTTACTGCTGAATCAAGTCCAACAGCATTTCATGCTTTGTTGTTAACAAATAATTCCTTTAAAGATATTTTTTATATTTTATTTTTAATTGAAAATATTAAATTTTTGTGTTTTACCCCTTGAAATTGCTGCTTAATCTATTGGTTGGGCTTTCCAGCAAGTTACTTGTGGTAGCTAGGGGGTTAGTTATACCATTAATTTGTTTAAAAGTATACAAAAGTTTCTATTCCTTCGCACACCCTTGTTTACAAATGCACTTAACCTTAATCTGAGTGGTGCACTTGAAAAGAAAATTTTCCATCAATCCACTACCTCCATGCATTAGGTACATTTACTCCCATAATGCACTTCGCATCAATAAACAAAGTTAAAGAAAAATATTTTTGTGGATATAAAAAAAAGTAAAAAAAAACTATAAAATAAGTTCTTGACGAGATCCATTGCTCTCTGGGGAATCTCAACAGTGAAATGATGGATGGTCTCACTCGTATCAAAGGACACACAATACAGAGCCCATCGACACTACCAATGAATATGGAGTTTCGCTTCCGGTTCTTGCCATACGAGTGCCACCTCGGACTGCACTGCGTCGACATTTCCTTTGTGTTGTGCCAGATCATAAAAATGAAAGACGAACATGGATATGGATGAAAGCTTGAACAAATGCGTTTAAAATGTGAAAGCCAAATTAAAACTTTATTTTATCTTTCTTTTACTTCCGGAATCACACATCCAAATGTTTTACGACCTGATTTCATATACTAAACGAATAAATTAAAACTTTTATATGGCAATGCAGTCCAGTGGAGCAATAACTGCCTAAGTTAAAACCAGTTAATTTAAAATCTTTTCGCAATATCTTGTGATATTTCTTCTGACATGTTCCGTATAACCATTAGCAGACATTAAACAATGAAATCTAACTAAATCGACCATGCTCTACAACTTTCTAATTGGAAATTTTGCTCTATCTTTATTGGTTATCGAAGAAAAGGAGTAATTCATCTGCAACAAGACAATGGATTAGCCCAAACATCTTTTCAATTCTTCGCTTACTGAAATTTGTATAATTTACAATTGAAAAAAATCACATTCGTAGCTGGTTCGACTGATGTAAGTCTAAGTTGAGAGTATCGGCAATGTGCAAAGTAAAATACGAAGCAGCTGTTTCTTGGATGGCAGCCAGTGGGTGCAGCCCTTGTCGTGTAGTTGGCTATGGATTTATGCAGAAGAATAACGAATGGCCATGGGATGTTTCAACTACAGATCAGCAGTGCCATGCGCCTCCTGTTTGTCAAGGAAACTGCAATTCTTTTAGAAAAGAAAACAAAAAAAATCGACATGGTCCAAAAGACATAATTATAATAACAAATGAACTTTTTATATTTCAAAACATTTCCCATCAAATGTAATTTTCAAATCAATTCCAACTAAAATACACATTTAAATATTGTTGATATTATTTTTATATTTAATATAAAAACAAAAATGAACATTTTACTTTATTAGAAAATGCGTGGATAATGTAATGTTAAACCACTCATGCCAACATAACTCGCAATTTATGCCTTTCACCTCATTCTATCGCCTTTTATCTACTCAGATAAACAAGTCAAACAGTTGCTACTTGTATAATAAATATTTTTTTTTACTCTTTCCTTTTCCCACTTTCTTTCGTTCCACTAAAAGTCGAATGAAAAATGAATAAAACAAACATGTTTTTCACACAAACTTTTCTCTCCTTTGTCTGTTAGCATTAACATTATTAAAATTTAAAGCGAATGTAAACTTGTATAAACAAATTGCCTGTTTCTTATAATTATTTATTACAAAGTCAAACCTATTGTAATTTAATAGTATTATTGACTATGAATTTTCATGTTAAAAAAATTTAATTAGTAATGGCACTAATTATAGTAATTAAATGAAGGAAACAAAATTTTAAAAGTTTTTTTAAAAAAATTTAAAAGTATAATTAATTTCAATGTAAAAATTTCTCCTTGACATCTCCTCCTAATTTATCACTCACAAACAGACAATCAAAAACACCATTTTAACAGTTGTACAACCCACTTCATCCGACCAATTTAATTACATTTTAAAATAGTGCACATCTTCAAGAGATAATTCAAAAATATGACCTCATCTTCTTCAAACCGGAGAAACCGAGGATAAATTAAACGTAAATGACAAATTATAACTTTTTTCCCCATTCCCTTTTTTACAGCCCAACAAATATTCAATTTTATCCACACAAACATTTTTCTAGATTAAATTGAATTGCAAATTAATGTTATTTCACATGAAATTTTCTATTAATAGTCCTTGATTTGCTCTTAAGAATTTTAAATTGTGAAAATTGCGCACATTTTTGATATTCACTGAAAACTGATTGCATTATTAGTTAGCAACGAACCCGAAGCATCTCATTAAGATAAGAGATTTAGATAAACCTTGGATAGTTAATTCCTTAGGTATGCACATGTTGCAACAAGCTCGGAGTGTATGGAGATAATTTGATTTACATTGCCAATTACAAAATGCACTCTTTGCTTCAATCCCTATAGAAATGCAAGTGTACAGAAGATAATTAAAATTCAATTGATTTACACAAGAAACTTTGCAACAATTCAGATGCAAATTTTTTTTTCCTTTAAAACAAACATAGAAATTTATTTTAAATATTAGTTTACTGTGAAACCAAAAATCATTTTAAAAAAAAATTGAAAAATTGAAATTTTTATCATTTACCCTCTCAATTGACATTAACATACGTTAAAAGTCATTTTACGCGCTCGTAGAATCCCGAGGCAAAGCAAAGCACAGTTAGCAGCTCCCAATAGGCAAAAGTGAAATCTGCAGTCGCTCATGCGCATTGCTCCACTTAATTTCAGCACACACCACTTGATTGCAATTTACATAATGTTTGAAATCGGAAACTTTTTTCCCGATCTCACAAAATCTAGAAAAATATAATCAATCGAATTTCCCGTAGCAGCGGGTATAAAAGAAAAAGTTGGAAAGAGAGGTGTGTCAAGATCAATGTTTCATGCACACGAGGGCACCCATATTCAACTCGGGAGTCATTTCACTAGGATTTCACACGCCAAAGGGGACCAATCAAGCGCAGTCGAGTAAACCAAATGAAGAGAGCGATAGTTTAAACGATGGCGATGAAAAATAAAAAAAAATCTCAAATGAAAAATAAATAATTAAAATTCTATTTACTGTTTGTTTATATTTTCAAAAACAACTTACAGAAATCCATCTGGTTTTTAAACATTTATAAATAATATCTTATATAGTTGTAACATCATTGAATCAATCAAAGTTTCATAAGACTTCATATTAGTCCTTACTTTGACCTATGAAATCAAATTTCAAATTGATAATTAATAACAATAACAAAGTTTGTATCGATTTACCTTTATATTTAATGTTTAAAAGTTATAATTCACTTTATATAAATAATATTATGAAGTCCAAATGTGATTGTAAAATAAAAAATAGGAAATGGTCGTTTTGATATGTAACGACAACAAGTCGACCACAATTTCCCTCGTCAAGAATAGAGTAGTTGCTTTCTTTAATACGGCGTCACGTAGAGCTGAAAAGCAATATGAAAAGTCGAATGTAAAAAAAGGCGGTGAAGGGGATAGAGAAAACGAGGGGTAAAAATAAAAAGAAAGTCCATTCTATGGTGTCTTCAATTCCAGCAGATTCCCAACTTGTGATCTGGCACTATGCATTGGAGAATAACAATAAGGAGGAGACTTGGCCACGTGCCCAACATCAGACCCCTCTGCTGGGCTCATATTGGAATGAATTTCTCGACTTCTTTCAGCAATCGTGCACTAACACCAGGGAGAGCAACACGATCTGCAACCGGTTTACACTGTCGAGATCTTTGACACAACATACTTAGTTCCCTTTT
>JAQFZU010001534.1:0-12943 GCA_034696185.1 Henia vesuviana | reverse complement strand
TTACAGTTATCTGCATATGGTTTACTAACACCATGAATGGTCTTTATTTACACTAACTTGGTGTAATATTATTATTAAACTTTTTTAACACCATATTTACACCTTTTTTTAAGAGTGCATAATTGGGCAATGGGGGCACGATCTGTTGTGCCAGTTGCCGTACGCTCTCAAACGCCTCATCGCATTCCTGAAACCATTCCCATGGAACATCTATTCGAATTTATTAAAATAACGGCCCACAGTTTTTATGAAAATCCTGTATCAAAGGAGAATGTTAACCCATGAGACCACAATATTGTTGTAACAACTTAACAGTCTTGGGGGCTAGAAACTCCTTCACTGCTATATCCAGACTCGGACTATAGCCTTTACCGGAAAGAATAAAATTAAAAAATTTTAATTTTTGTAAGATCAAAGAAATGATTTCGAGGAGCATGCCATTAGGTTATATAGCAACCTACGTAGCAACCTCCGACAGTAAACCTCCCAAATGTCGCCAATGCTCCTTAAACCCATTGTCAGAGATGATGATGATTTTCATCTAAATACGTCATTGCTTATTTGATTTCCAGAAGCAAGTTACAAATGACGTCAGTTGAAGATATCTACTCCTCTTTAGTCAGAAATAACAGCTCCCAATGTCAAAACAAAGCATTTGTTATTCTTGAGTGACAGGGACGTCCCCCCTTGTGGTCGACACACTCCTACTAATCAGTGCCAAGTGATGCAGGTCACTTGTTATTAGCTGATAGACTTTGACCTCAAGCTCAAGTTTGGGTTGACCCCCTTTTCTGGTTATCGGGTTGTGACCTCCATTCCAAAGTAGATTGACCTACCGAGGGGGAGTATCATAACCTAATCCCTTAACTGAGATCCGCGATCCAGATTAGTAGAAACATGTGTTTTTCACCCCCTTCTTTTGTTTGGAACAAAGAAGAGCATAAAGGGGTAAAACAAAGAAAAAATTAATTTTTTTCAGTTTATGAAAAAAGAAATAATATAAATAAAAGTATATAAATATAACAGTATTTTATGGCATAAAAATCAGTGAAAATACATTTCTCGGACAATGTATTGCACACTCAACTTTTATTGTTATAAAGAATTACAAAACCAGCAATAAATTGTCAATATGTAAATTTTTATTATTTGCGTAAAAAATTAGAAAAAATACATTTCTCGAACAATGTATATTTTACCTAATTTTCACTGTTATAAATAATCAGAAAACCAGTAATAAATTGCTGACTCCTAAATACTTATCTTTTGTTAATCGTTTCTTTGCCAACTGATGATAAGCCCAAACATCGCATGGTAAGAAATTACCATTTAACGTCGAGGGCATGTTTATCAAAATAAAAGAACAAGTGTTTTGAAAGGGAAAAAACAGTACACAAGACAAAACAATCAAAAACCAAAATGTGAGTTCTGTGGGAGAAATCGCAATTTTCCCAGTTCTGCGTCCACTTCCAACCTAGACTCGCTCTACTAATCCCTCTTACGTGACCTCTGGTCGTCTCTCATCGGCTATTAGTCGTGACCTCCATTCAAAAGTAGGTTGACCTACAAAGGGGAGTATCATGGCTTAATCCCTTAAGTGATATCCGTGTCAAAGATTAGCAAAACCACGCGTTTTTTAATCATTTCCTTTGTTTGAAAAGAAAAGAATTAAAAGAACGCAGAACAAAGAATAAGTTAATTTTCTCAGTTCTTTAAAAAAGTGATATAGAAATAAAATTATATAGTTATAAAAGTATTTATTATAGCATAAAAATCAGAAAATAGCACATTTCTCGGACCATGTGAAATTTTTCTCAACCTTTACTGTGTAAAAATCATAAAAAACAAATGCATTTCTCGGACAATGAATTTATTGGTTAATTTTTACGGATACAAATAATTAGAAAACCAACAATAAATTGCTGATTTTTAAATTGTTTATTAACGTCAATCGTATCTTCCCCCTGTGCCGATAGGCCTTAAAATCGCATGGCAATAAATTACCATATAATTTCGAGGATATAATCCGGAAAAAGAACGAGAATACTGCAATATAAAAAAAAATTAAAGACAAAACACAAAACAAAACAGAACATAAAACATTTAAAATGGGGTTTTGTGGGAGAAATCGCATTTTTCCCTGTCAAGTTTTATTGCGGACAAATAACACATTAACTATCCTTCCACACCAAAGAGTGTCTAGTTAAAATAGTTTCACGTGACTACCACGACGTGTAGTTGCAAGCCGTTTCTTTCACCTGCCTGTATTCTGTGGTGTACGAGCAAAGGTATTTGTCCGAGCTCTATCGTCCCCTCTTTACTCCCGTATTCGCTCAATGGCCTTTGGGCGAGGATCTGACTACGCTCGTGGCACGCAAACAATATTTCGCACTAGACCACGGTCCCCGCACTCGGAGATCAGTGAGGGATTAAAGGTAGACCACAATCGGTCAAGCACAGAAAAAAAGGGTGCAAAAGCGATTATGTCTGTTAGCCCATAGACCACACCAAAACAATCTAAAACAATCAGATTTGCCCTTGACCATTCTCGACTGACCCAGCATAGCCATATAAGGACCCTATTTATTAGAAAAATTGAGAACGATTTAACTAAAGACACTAAAAGAGTTTTGGGAATAAGAAAGAAAAATAGATAAAAGTGTGAGGGTAGGATTCTACGATAACTGCAACCTATCTCAACAGTCCCTTGCGAGGACCCGCCCAGTTAAAGATAGCCATCCCCATTGCCGCCGGGTTGGGCTTGCCGCATCTTATGCGGTTCCCGTACACCATTGACCATTGGGCTCACCCGCGGCCTCCGTCAGACCACGGGCTGCTCACCCCCGCCAATCCACCCACCACAATAGATTAATGGCCAATCGACGGCCATCGATCACCGCCACTCAGCTACCACAATGTGCAAATTAGTAAAGGGTTGTCCGTAACCGCCTAGCTAACATCTATAGTCATTGGCGCTAGAATCGAGCTAACTCCATAGTCTCGGTTATTACAGACTGCACAGGTTTCAACGTAAGACCCGTAATCACGTTAGGACACGGCGGGCAAGCCGTTCTCCAACTTTGTAGCTTTGTGTGCCTAGTAGGAAGTACCGTACACACTCCACCTGCGACCGTTCTCATCGCCGCGGCGATGACGCAAGTCACGTTGCACTCGTAACCGCGGGTTACGTTAACGCCATACACCAGTTGTGTAGTCCCGCATGGACCATGTATGGTATTTTTCATAAAGTAGCGGAGTTTTGATAGGTGTTTCCATTGATTTAATATATTTTTCAGCGATGTGCAGCCACTCCCATTTGAATTGACACGTCGTCAATTATATCTCAAAAATAAAATACTTTTGGTTTTAGTATTTTTATTTTTAATCCTTGTATTTATTTAGAATAAATATCATTGTCCATTTATAAATAATCCAGTCTATTATTTATATAAAAATCCACAAGCAATAAATTATTGTACGAACTTTTACAATTCATTATTACAACTAACTTAAAAATGTACTACGTCAGTCAGTATGTACGTCATTATTAGGGCGGTTCATTTTGTTATTAAGGTAAGTATTTACAACGGCGCCTTCTAATAATGTTATTTTCAAATAAATAGATTATTAACATTACATTTTAATTTCAAAGTTAATTACAATAAATATTAATAATTAATTAAGTATTTTCGACTAATCATAATGTTATTTACAATATGTAACAAAATAAATGGTTAATATAAAATACAATATTTTCAATTTAATTACTAAATCTAACAATCTTTCCTGTTTTTGAGTATTCGGATTTATTACTCGAAAATTTTGTTAGTAATTGCAATCTTTCTTTTGCAATTCTTTTTGTAAATGTGTCAGCTATATTATTTTTTGTTCCAACAAATTTTACTTCAAACAATCCTTTGTTATATTTCTCTCGCAGATAGTAAATTCGTAAATCCTGAAATCAATTTTTATTGTTTTTGACGAAATTTTAGATATTGTATATTGCAGCTTGATTATCAATAAATATTAGGGATTTCGATGTATAGTATTTTTGAATTGGTTTACATTCTTCTATAATTTTCGTTAGCCAATCCAATTCCCGAACGAGTTCAACTGCTGCCAATAATTCTGCGTCTTTGGTTGAAGTGACTATCATGGTTTGTCGATTTGCTTTCCATGAAATAGGTGAGTCTCCAATGAAAATAATATGTCCGCCATATGATCTCCTCGTTTGAATGCATGTGCCTAATGAGGCATCACTGTATGCGATAAATTCAATAGTTTTGGTTCTTTTTAAATAAATTCCATTCTCAGATGTTGTCTTTAAATATCTCAATAAATGAATCCCTGCGTTCCATAATATTATATTCGGATGATTAGCAAATTGTGCCAATAAATTAATAGCGAATAGTGCATCTGGTCGAGTATGTCTCCCGACATATAATAGTGCACCTATTAAGCTTCTTAATGGGAATTTTGTTTTATTGAATTCATCTTCTTCTTTAATGTTGAAATCTTTTATATCAAATCCTAATTTGATGGGTTCATATGTTGATATATTTTCGAATGTACAATATTTTGAATATAATTTGTTTTTATACGATTGTTGTGATAATTTAATTGAATCCTTCTTGATTTCTATTTCAATTCCTAAGAACTTTTCTATATTTCCGATAACCTTTAAATCGAAAATGTTTTCAAAATCTTTTATAGTTTTATCAATTAATTCTTGTGTTTCTGCGAGTATAATGATGTCATCTACGTAGACCAGTATAATAATTTTCCATCCCTTATGGTAGACACATCGTGTTAATTGAATATTTTTGAATCCCATTTTCAATATATCGCTGTTTATATACGTTTTACACCAATCAGGACTAAATTGGTACAAGTTTGTACCAATTTAGTCCTGATTGGTGTAATCCGTATATTGATTTTCAAAGTTTTCATATTTTCGTTTTCGATGATTTCATGCCATTTGGAATTTCCATAAATAATGTCTCATCCAAATTTCCATATAAGTATGCACAGGTAATGTCAATATGTGCATTTTTCCATCCGTTGTAAATTATGAATATTAATAAAAATAATTTTACAATTACGAAGTTCACCATCGGTGTATATATTTCAAAAAAATCAGTCCCGAATGTTTGTGCATAGCCGCATGCAACTAGTCGTGCTCGGTATCTGATGGTTTCTCCAACATTATTTTTCTTTCGATTAAAAACCCATCGTGATCGTAATATTTTTACGTTGTCTGGTCGATCTATTAATTCATAGACTTTCCTGTTCTTGAAAGTTTGCAATTCAGAATTAATTGCCTTTTTCCAATATTTTGAGTCAGGTGAATTAATTGCTTGATTAAAGTTTCCTGGGTTGTCTTCAATCAATGTATTTATTTCAAATTCTGGGAATTGTTCAACATCGTCGTATTCGGAATTTTCCTCTGAATTTCTAGCAATTTCGATATCTTGTTCCTCAGGTAAGGTTTGATCATCATCATCATCATTTTCATCGTAATCATTATTATTTGTTAGGTCCCACAGACTTTGGTATAAATTTTTACATAAAAAATCCAATTTGTTCTTGCTAAATTCTATTCGATTTTCTTGGCAAAAATTTCGTAATTCATTTCGTGATCGTAATCTCTGTCCTTCAATTTGAAATATAATGAAGTAACGACCCTTTTGTAAACCTGTTTTTCGTATTTTAACAATTCTTGTGCAGGGTAATTGCCTCGTGGGTAATTCCTCTTGAGATTGTTTATTTTCTTCTTGTTCTGCTTGACTTTCATTTTCTTCTTGATCATGTTCACAAGTTTTTTGTAATGAAAATTTTTGAATTGCGGTTTGATTTTTATTTAATGTGATTTTATCATCTTTATTATCTGAATCATTAAATATCACTTGATCTTCGTCGTCATCATCTGTCAAATTATTTTCTGTCGGATTATTTAATATAATTTGAGAATTGAAATTTTTCGATTCATCTATTTTAACGTGACTAGATTTGATGATTTTCTGTGTGCTTGGTATCCAAATTCTATATCCACGTGTCCTGATGGCATATCCAACAAGGATGCCTTTTTTGGAAGTTACATCTAATTTACTCGACCTTTTTACTTTAGGTGTTGTAATGTAAACGAGTGATCCAATTCGTTTAAAGTAACCGATTTGAGGCGGACGTCCATATTGTATCTCGTATGGAGTTTTCCAGTCTAATATCCACTGATGAAAACGGTTTTTCATGTGTATGTAGGCAAATATTAATTCTGCCTACATGGATTTAGGTAAATTTGATTCAACAATTAAGGCGCGTATGCCTTCTAAAATATATCTATTAGAGCGTTCTACTATTTCGTTTTGGTTTGGTGTGTAAATATTAGTGCGCTCATGTTTGATTCCTCGAGTAGTTAACCAATTTTCTATTTCTTTGTGACAAAACTTGAGACCATATCCGTGCGTAAAGTATGTAGTTTTGTCCCACAAAAACGTTCTTGTCAATTAATAATTCTTTTCATAAATGTCGATATATTACGTTTATCTTCGAGAGCAATCACCGTAATCCATCTCAAAAAATCATCTATAGCTGTTAAGAAGTATCGTTTACCTCCTAGTGATTCATGTTGAGTGGGACCCCACAGGTCCATATGAGTGATTTGTCCGAATGCCGAACTTCTTCAGACATTTATTGGTTTTCCTATATTTTGTGTGGCCTTAGACTGAGCACATGTGTCACAAATATCGAATTTTCCAACGAAATTTCTAGGTAATCCTTTCACCGTTTCTGACTTGGCCATTTTCACAATTCCTTGCTCATTTAAGTGGCAATAACGTTTATGCCAACAATCCAAATCATTATTATTAATTTCATTTCTATTTTGTTTTATATGTTGAGTCTTCGCTGTGACCGATGCATAAGTTTCTGGAATTATTTTCGATGCATCCTTTGCATTTGTTAATTCGTCATCAGGTAAATTCGAAGATGTATGATTAATATCGATTTGATTTTTCAGGAAAAATAAACCATTTCGTTTTTCAAAGTTCATCATTGGGATTCCATGTGAATTTTTCACAGTGATCATTCCTCTAGTTCCAACTATTTGACCACCTTGATCATCAATTTTTGATACGCTTATTAGATTCCTGTTTCCATTTGGAATATAATAGACACCTCGTAAGTTGACTTTGCGTATACCATTGTCGAGTTCACTTGTAATTTCCACATCACCGATTTGATTTGATATACATGAACTGTTTATCGTATTTAATTTGATTGGTGTACCCGACTATAGATTTTTGAATAAAGATTTTTTGCAACAAATATGCAGCCTTGCGCCGCTATCCAATATCCAATTATTTGTAGTGGATGTAATTTCCGTTGAATGTGTTTCCAAAAGAAAATCTTCTTCAACAAAATTACTGGGTCTCCCGGTATTTCTATTTCCTGTATTTCTTGATATTCTCGGAGTATTGTTTGATTTGAAATTCATATTTGTTCGACAATTCTTAGCAAAGTGTCCCGGTTTACTACATCTATGGCATTCATTTTGACTTCGATCTGGTTTGGTCTTTGTATAATTTTGTCGACTTTGATATGAATTGTCAGTTTGATCTGATCAAGTTGCCATCACTTCGTCCGAATTAGTATTGGAATTATATCTATTTTGTTTTTCGGATTGTAAGCAAATAGATTCTGAAATTAAAGCTGATTTGACAATTCTTATAGGTAAATCTTGTACGTTTCCATCCCGTTTCAATCTGTTGCCTAACGTTAGAATATTTGGATGGTAAATTTCGAATTAATTGATAAGCAATGTCGTCGTTTGCTATGATTTTCTTAGAATCTGCCAATAGTCGAACTATTTCATCAATTCTTGCGATGAAGTTTTCCATTTTTTTATTATTTCCGAGATTTGTCGACACAAACTGTTCCTGTAAGGCGAATATTCTTGCTATCTCTTGTGGTTTGTAAGTTTATTTCAGTGTTTTCCATACTTGTATGGGTGTAACACAACTTTGAATTATATTCTGTATGTCTGATTTCAATGATAGACATATTGAACTATAAGCCTTGCCAAATCTGATTTGAAATTTTTGTCTTTCCTCATCTGTTGCTGTTTCTGGAGGTGGAGAGATGTCCCTTTCAATAAATTCTTGAAGATTTTTGGACATCAGGTAAAGTCTCATATTTCAGGCCCATGTTTGGTAATTTGATCCATTTAATTTTGGAAATGAGAACATGCTTTTCTCATCTCTTGCAGTCGCCATCGTTAATTTTCGTGGAGATTCGTCCAAAAATAAATAAATTGAGTGTTAATAATTATTCTTATAATAAGTAATACAATTTTAACTTACCTGCGAGATGTTTTCTATGCATTAGATTCTCGCAATCGATTAAATTGCCGAATTTTCACTTTAACACTTATTATTGGTTGTTTTTCTCGAGTAACTCTCTCGAAATTAATTAATAATTAATTAAGTCCACTAATTATTAATAATCCTCACTGTTTTTGCACTTTTGAATAGTTTTTCACAGTTGAAAAATGTTCGTCGGGACTTCCGTACAATTTTTGGGCGTGATTTTCGATGAACAATTAATTTTTGATTATTAATTTTTATGTATTAAATCATCTTTGCAATGTCCCCTACTCGACCCATAACCATTGTGGTATTTTTCATAAAGTAGCGGAGTTTTGATAGGTGTTTTCATTGATTTAATATATTTTGCAGCAATGTGCAGCCATGCCCATTTGAATTGACACGTCGTCAATTATATCTCGAAAATAAAATACTTTTGGTTTTAGTATTTTTATTTTTAATCCTTGTATTTATTTAGAATAAATATCATTGTCCATTTATAAATAATCCAGTCTATTATTTATATAAAAATCCACAAGCAATAATTTATTGTACAAACTTTTACAATTCATTATTACAACTAACTTAAAAATGTCCTACACCAGTCAGTGTGTACGTCATTATTAGGGCGGTTCATTTTGTTATTAAGGTAAGTATTTACAATGGCGCCTTCTAATAATGTTATTTTCAAATAAATAGATTATTAACATTACATTTCAATTTCAAAGTTAATTACAATAAATATTAATGATTAATTAAGTATTTTCGACTAATCATAATGTTATTTACAATATGTAACAAAAATAAATAATTAATATAAAATACAATATTTCCAATTTAATTACTAAATCTAACATCATGCGCGTACGCTCCGTCAGGGCTGCCTCCCCCCAGTCGGTTACCCAACAGGGAGACAGATCCATCTACCCACGCTTACGTAAGCTGAAAAAAAATTAAAATCAAATTTTTTCATGCGTTTCAGCATGGGCCATGCGCTTACGCTCCGTCAGGGCTGTCTCCCCCCCAGTCAGTTACCTGACGGGAAGACATTTCATCTACCCATGCTAGCATAAGCAAAAAAAGATTTATTTAGTTTTTTCCATGCGGTCCTAGGTTCAAATTTTGGCCAAGTCTCCAATTGTGACCATTTGCTCCGCTGCCACTTGGATGCGGATTCCAGGCAGCAATATTACAAATGGGTCACTTGAATAATTTGGGTCGGACGCTTGATTGATAGATTGGCGAGCCTTCATTGATAGGCCGCAACCCACAATCAACATCACGCTCTTAATGTCTCCTATGGTTCGCCGGCCTCGTACCGGTATCTATGATACCGATACGAGGTCTGATATATTGTAAACGCACTAAATGGCTACGTGGGGTAGCTGTACGTCCTCATCAACCCCCGCACAACATTCCCCATGCCTACCGCGTGGCCACCTGAGCTACCCTGCTCCTCATCACTCTCTTAGCCAATTATTTCCTGTCCGACCTGTCGGATGGGGAGTCACCAACTGACTCCTGACCTCGGGTTGTGCCACCTCAGGTGGTGCAATAGACGCGCCCCAGGGTTATGTGACCGGGACCCATGCTGCCCTCTAGTGACATCTGGTCACAAAAACAAAGGAAAAAGGGTAAAAGGTCGCAATGACACACACCCAGAAAAAAGGGAAAAAAATTAGTCAAATGATGACTCATGACATCGGGTTGCCAGATGCACTAGCAGATCACCACAAATGTTAAGTTAAATTTATGTAAAAATAAAGAAAAGAGAACTAAGAATATTTGGATTAAACCGAGTTTAAATTTATAATTTATAAAAAATATATACTTTTCAAAATATTTAGTGATTTAAGAAAAATTATTAACAATTTTTATTATCTCATAAAATATAATATTGACTAAAAGTTTGTTTAGAGTTTAAATCAGCAGCTGTTATTAAGATAATTCTATGCTCCTAATTTACCCAGTTAATTTTGTATATTGTTATTTTTAACTGTAAAGTATTAACTTATATTTATAATCGTTTCAATTCAGTTAGTATGTACATGTTAAAAATTTTGCTCTTTTCTCAATTTATTTGTGCAGTTCAGATGTTCAAACATGACAAAAGAGGAAACTGGATTGAAAATATAGTAAGTGAATTTATAAAAAGTATATCAATGTAATACAACTCCTGGAAAAAATTATCTAATATTTGTAGAAAAATACTACAAAACATATATTTTTAAATTTTTTGCATCAAACGTAAAAAGAAATGAGTAACAACACTGACAACATTTTATTGTTTAATGTTTAGTACAATTAGTAAAAATTACAAAATAAAATAAAGATGTTGTCAAGATGAAGATCTCTCACTTAAATTCTAGATTGGAAAAAATTGTGTAATAAAAATCTAAAGTGGAAAAAAATTTGAGTTTTAAGTTGATCTATCTTTACTCTTATATTTATATCATTGATGTTAAGGCTGATTGGAATTAATCTCCTTACAGAAAATCATATTTGAAAATCTGAAAAATAACGTTCTGAGCATTTTCGAAAAACCTGAAAAACCTGATCCTCATCAAGAATCTGAACAATATCAAGAACCTGAACGACATCAAGAACCAAAACAATCAACAATTAACATATTTCAAAACATTAATAATTTTCCATTAGCAAAAAAAAAAGAGTCAATTATTAATACTATTATCAATAGTATTAGAAAAACTACTAGCAAATCTTGGACATCAGATGAGACTGATTTAATTAGTACAAAACATCTGATGTCTATAATTGGTAATGTGATTACTGTAATAGTTAAAATTGTTGCAAAACTTACAGCACATATACTAATCTACATCAGAAATGATTTGAAAGAACATTATGAACCAAAGGAAACAAATTTTATACAAAAATTAATGCAATTGGTATACAACAAAGACAATTTATTGCATAGAAAAAATGGCAATAATAATAAAAATGAGATAGAACCTGAATCACAGGATGATGATAAGAAGAATTTAGAAATAGAAGATGGTAATAATGAAGTAGATGATGATGATAAAAACAATAAACAAGTAGATGACAGTGATAATAATGAAAATGATAGTGATAATAAGAAAATCAAAGTAGAAAATTATAATAATAAATACAATAAGATAGTAAACAAAGTAGATGACAATACTTACAATGCTTTTAAAAACTTACAGGATGTTTTGAATAGCATTGATAGTTTTATAAATAATCTCGGTGATAACAATAACAAAATAGATGATGATAAGGAAGTGACTGTGAGTAATAATGATAATAGTGATGACTTTAAAACTTTATTAGAACTTATAAATATTATTGATGATGAGAATGATAAAAATAAATGATTCGAGACATGACTTACCACTTATAAAATAGAAAACATAATTGACTTGTGCTGTAGGAAAAACAAATATGATTATTCATTTGAATTTTTAATGTCAAATAAAACATTATTTATTACATTATTATTTAAAACATTATTATTGTATTTTTAAAATGTAATAAATTTTTTTAATCTATTAATATAAAGGAAGGTCAGCATTTGCAGATTAGACCGCGATACAAATTTCCTAGACTTACCTGAAATTTAGTGAGTGGTAGATCCAGTCTAGAAGAAGGTTTTCGTTATATTCTGTTGCACTGGTATAATCATGGGTTCACATGTCTTCCCCTTGGGACGTGTTTTAACTTGATAAATATATCAATTTTATAAATCTAAAAATCTGCGCATTTTATAATTTCTATATTTTTTTAATAGCTTAAACCATTGCTACTATTTACAAATGTAATCATTTTGAAAGTCCTTTTATAACTTTTATGAACCAGCCTAAGACTTCATTCTAATTATAAATGAGCATATTTGGAAATTGTAAAATTGTGAGTGAATTAAGATGTTTTTGGTTTGGCCTTTAAATTACAAAGTGATACTTCTGGACTTCTGCAGATATGGTGTGGTTCATTCTTCTGAAGTAAAACCAGACATGGGACAGCAAAATTCCTTATGTGCATGCCTGAAGTAATAACATATTATTCAAGCATTCTTTTATATTTTGCACATTTTACTTAGTCTTTGATCAGATTCAAAACTGAGGTTGGATTTTAGGTTACCTGGCCCTGATAATCTCTTTTCTTTTCATGATTTTGTATAACCAATTGGTGGACAGGCATTTGTTACTGAGAAATCTTTCTTAAATCTTAGGTCTGCATTTATTTCTCTTATGATTTAGCTAATAAATTTATCTATTTATCAAAATTCATAATAAAGGACACAAGTATGTGTTGTCGTGACCCGAGGTGGGAGGGTCACAAACAGACAATGCAACTCACTGTTGCGACACCCACTTGGGAAACAAAAAGGGCCAAGTTTATGACCTACTTTTGTCGCTCGCACTACAGGGGACCCATGAGACTTGAGACATCGAGCCATGGGAAATTTTTGCGAGTCACCCACATGCCTAATTCGTCCACCAGGGGCCAAGGCTTGTGACGGTTGTCACTGCACTGTCGGCTAGGCACGGACCCTAGCACGACAGATTCATGATTATCGCCACATGTGAATAAATGAGGAC
>JAQFZU010001533.1:0-12944 GCA_034696185.1 Henia vesuviana | reverse complement strand
AGAATAGGGTTATGGATAGGGATAAGGTTAGGGTTATGGTTAAGGATAAGGTTAGGGTTATGGATAGGGATAAGGTTAGGGTTATGGATACAGATAAGGTTAGGGTTATGGATAAGGATAAGGTTGGGATTATGGATAGGGATAAGGTTAGAGTTATGGATAAGGTTAGAATTATGGATAAGGTTAGAGTTATGGATAAGGTTAGAGTTATGGATAAGGTTAGAGTTATGAATAAAGATAAGGTTAGGGTTATGGATAGGGATAGGGATAAGGTTAGGGTTATGGATAGGGATAAGGTTAGGGTTATGGATAAGAATAAGGTTAGGGTTATGGATATGGATAAGGTTAGGAGGAGGTTAAGGTTAGGTTTAGAGTTAAGAATAAGGATAGACCTAAAGCGTTTGATTTTTTTCTTTGGCGGCCACAACACTACAACCACTACCACTACCATCATCCTTGCAAATAATGCCTCTCTCTTTGCTTCAGTTTTGACGGGACAGGGAAAGAGGAGGGAAGGGGGGTCATTTGTGAAGAGTTTAAAGAAAAAAGCGTTTGATTTTTTCTTTGGCGGCCACAATACTACAACCACTACCATCATCCTTGCAAATAATGCCTCTGTCTTTGCTTCAGTTTTGACAGGACATTGAAAGAGGGGGGAAGGGGGGTCATTTGTGAGGAGTTTAAAGAAATTTTAATAAAGGTTTGGAGATTGAATATTGGCTTTGAATGCGTCATAATAGACCTGCGAAGCGGCCAAAGGCCAGAATTTCAATTCGCAACAACTACAACTCGATTAACCATTTTACATAAGAAAGAAAACTAAAATACATTAAAAAAACTACAATACTATATTTTCAGCCAGCAAAGCGGCTGCAGGCCTCTAGTCATTATTAAATGAGCAAACAAGCAAGTTAACATGTCGCATTCATGGATTGGCGCCCCAACTATTAAACTCAATGGTTCACCCATAATGGTTAGCTATGATTCTTGAAACACGGATCGAAACCTATGCATCTGCCACTTTGATTTACGCAGCACTTATATGGGTATGTTATCACTTTTGTACGGCGAATAGAAAACTAACATCACAAAAATTATAATGCAAAGTTAAAAAATCGTCAGTATCCTTAGTCTAGAATGGTTAGACAGCAAATTATTTTGTTCTTGCGATTTCAACACACCTCATCTTACTATCTCTGAAGACTTGGAATTAGTTATCAGTCTTGCCGATAATCATTTACTAGAAAGAACTATGTCAAATGACACTGGTTTTGGAATGGAAGAAGAAAACCGAAAACACCATGATGATCCGAGACAAAAAAATTGTGTTTACAACACTTGAATTCATGTTTGAAGATGTTAAAAGAAATTACTGAACTGAATTGGGAACTTAATGCATTTTATCTTTCTATCTATCTACTTTCTATCAGTGTACAATACAATTCTGAAACTAATCGATTCAGCACATGGAAACATAATATTCTTTAATGCACCAGAAGAAACAGGCAAAACTTTCCTAATCAACTTATTACTAGCTAAATTACAATACCAACACAAACCAACAATAGCCACCGTTTCTTCAGGAATTGCAGCCACACTACTTATTGTGGCTTATTATACATACTGCTCACTTAACATTCAAATTACTACCAAATCTGGCTCAAGCTAAAACAGCAGTATGCAATTATAGAAAAAGGAACAAACAAAGCACTCACTTTACAAACTACTCAAGCCATAATATGGGATGAGTGCACAATGACACACAAGAATGCATTTGAAGCCCTCAATAGAACACTCCCAAGATTTCAGAAACAATGACAAACTGATGGGTTAAACAACACTCATCTTAGCAGGCATCTTTCGACAAACGTTTCCTATAATGGAACATCTGCTGCTGAACTCCAACCATGCCTAAAAACATCATACCTATGGCAATATGTTATCAAACTAAAACTGAGTATAATCATGCGAATACAATCTCAACCTAAAGATACCAGCGTAAACTCAAGCCTCAGCTTTGCAAATATTTACTTTGGCATAGGCAATGGAAAAATACCAACTAATCCACACACAAATACAATCACATTAACCAACGACATGTGCACTTTAGTCGAAACTTAACAACAACTTATAAACAAAGTTTTTACCAACATATACGACAATATTAATAACATTGAATGGCTACAATAACAAGCAATACTTGCTCCCACAAACGAAATTACAAACACCATTAACTTAACAATACAAAATCAACTACCAGGCGAAACCACAATATATATGTAATGAGATTAAAAGTCTCGTAGTGCCTTTTACAGTTACCCGACCGGAAGTCGAGTAATAGTTTTGTAAATAAGTAATTAATATTTCTTCAATCGAAGACTATTGGTTATTTATGTGTTTAGTGTGTAAAATCTCTTAGTTTGGACAGGTGTGGCTATAATTGGCTAATTAGGGTTAACTTTAACCAGATGCTAATTATGAGAGCACATGACCTCGTTATGCTAAGTGCCCATTAGATGGTATTTTGGTGGACGACTTTGTCCATTTCATCCGATTGGATGGAAATGGAAGAGTCAGAGTGTCCAAAGAGTGGAGATTGGGTATTCTCACCCTCTTTTGTGTTTAGAGATTAGTTTGGCTATATAAGCCAACGCAGTGTTTTGTTTTGCTTGATTTATTACCCTTGAATGTTTAATAACCTGATTAATCTGAATGTCTTGACTTTGAGTCGCATTGATTAATACATTTTGCACAGACTAGCGCATAGCTTGACGTGGAAGTGAATTCAGAGCGTACCTGACCCTGGAAAGCGACCGATGATGGCAACTCATTATAGCTCTGCCTGAATTGGGGCCAGCACTGTACTGAAAGATGGCAGTGATCCGGTGCATGGGTTGCACGTCCGAATGTCGCCAGTTCCCTGTGTATCGATGTATTATTATCCGATGGGACTTTGTTGAGCTGAAGGCCAATCCTCTATCAACATGGGTAGTGAAAGGTGACTACTGCCCTAGACAGTGAGAGACGCATCCTCTTAGGTGTCGATGACTACTGTTCCCGGGTATAAGAGGCTGCCACATTTTCAGTTAACTAAGGTTATTTCATGCGATCGCATGGAATTGATTCCAGTTAAGGAGCGAAAGAGATTTCTCTCGCTCACGAAGAGCCGTTTGACAATAAACCGGAAGTCGGTTCGATACGCCGTGTGAATCGTACGAATGATATCTCGAGATGGGTAAAATAATGCAGTTGCATTATCTTACATCTCACGAATCACGCAGATGTCTAATGGTATATGCCATGTCCAACCACGTGTTCTCTAGTGTCCCTGATGCGTAACCGCGTGTTTGTAGTTAAGTAGTTTTAGCCATTCGGCCTTTTGTTGTTAGATTTAATATTAAAGTCACGTACTTTAACTTTGTGCTTGCTTTGTTGTTCAGTATTTTGTTGTAGTATGGTTAGGTTAGTTTAGCTTAGTGCTGTGTTAGATTAGCAAACGGAGTTTTGCATAACTCCATATCCTGTTCTCACTCTATTTTAGTGATGGTGATCAGAACCTGTCTTATTGTATTAACGTGTAAATATTAAGTGATTGTAAACTAATTCTAATTGGTTATTTTGGCTGGTTAATAAATCCTGTCATGTTTTGAAAAAAGATAAATACAAAGTCAGATAATTTCTAGTAATTGATTTTCACCGGGTTTAACTAAAAAACGGACTTGGGAAAAAATCACCATCACATATACTTCAAAAGACACTGCAACAGACAGAACTGATGTTATACATTATCTTACTGAATTCCTCAACTCTTTAAAACTACCAGGAATGGCACCACACAAAATTATGCTCAAAATTGGTACACTAATTATCTTACTATGAAATCTCAATGCACCAGAACTATGCAATGGCACAAGACTAATAGTAAAACAAACTTTCACCAAATATTATACAAGCACAAATAATCACAAGCCACTGAAAAAGCAGAATTGTATTCATACCCCACGTAAAAATGTTTCTGCAGAATTCTGTAGATTTTGCAGAATGATTTCTGCAAAATAGTTTGCAGAATTCTGTAGATTTTGTAGAATGATTTCTGCGAAATAGTTTGCATAATTCTGCATATATTTGGTCCTTTTTTCTGCAGATAAAATTATGCAAAAAATTATTTGCAAATATAACTATTGCAGAAATCTGCAGGTTTTTGCAGAATACTATCAACAAAATTTTATATAGGAATCTGCAGAATTTAGTAGAGCACAGAATATAAAGCAATATGCAGATTTGTGCATAAACCATAATATGTAATTATTTTTAGGTTAACAAAAACTTTTTGTTAACCTAAAAAGACTTAGATACATTCTTAACAATAAACTAAAATTCAAAGTAAATCAAATCTTTATTAACTGCAAAATTTCATATACTTTATATTTTAAATTATTTGATCATATTTCCTGTTATAACACATGTTTTTTGGTGCACAAAAATGTTTCTATGCACCTGGGTGATTATTTACAGTCAATATGGATCGAATTTTGTACTAAAACAAAATCTCAAATGTTTTGCTTTGTAAAATAAGATTTTAATAAAAATATTCTTATTATTATAGGATTACTTACTATTATAGAACAAGAAAATAAAGACATGTGGCCCCAGATGACACTTCACAATTTAAAATAAAATAAATAAATTAAATAAAATAGTATGTAAATTTATGGTTTAATAAACAGTTTAATGTATTTTTATGAAATCAAGTGTTATGTTTATTGCCAAATGTATATAATTAATTAAAAAACTTGTCTGTCTAAGCAGCTAAATATCTAAATTTTTATTTTGTGCCAAGTTTATTATGCAAAATTCTGTATTGTTTGTAGAATAGTCTATGCAGAATTTATTCTGCAGAATAGATTTTACAAATGCAATTCTTATTTTGTGACAAGTTTATTAAGCAGAATTCTATAGAATTGTTCTGTAGAATAACTTATGCAAATTATATTCTGCAGAATATATTCTACAAATACAATTTTTATCACATATGCTCAGTTAATATGCAGAATTTTGCAATGTCCTGTAGAATAATTTCTGCAAAATATACTCTGCAGAAAACTGATACAAAATAATTTCTGCAGAATTTTCTTCTCAGATATATGCAGAATTGTGCAAAGTTCGTTTGTAGTAGTACTACGCATTCCACTAATACCTTCTGACTTGCCATTCCAATTCAAAAAGAAAAAAGACTACAATACCCTATCTGACTAGCATTTGCCATAACTATCAACAAATCACAAGGCCAAATATTAAAAACAGCAGGCATCCATCTACAAAAACCATGTTTCAGCCATGGACAACTTTATGTAGCATGCTCAAGAGTTGGAAATCCTCAAAAACTATATTTGCACCTGACTACAAAACACAAAACATTGTCTATCCCACAGCCCTAACTTGAACAACAAAAACACACATCCCTAAAAACATAGAATACAACCCTACGGGTACCTACTAGTAACAAATAATTCAGTTAGAAATTGTTAAAATTTATTATAAAAATTATATTAAAAACAGTGTTCAAAGGGAAATGTTAACATGTATTTTTGTTAATCTAAAAAATTACAATTAAAAGGCTGAGATTGAAAGCACACGCCGTCATTTTCTGCCTTATAGTGGAGACTTATGCATTGTCTGAAAGCCGACTCAAAACATTTAATTCTGAAAATTGGAAAGTGGGATTTCCTTTTGCCCAAAGTTTTGCCTATTTGTGTTAATTGCAGTGAAAGCAGTCTTGTCGAGTGTGTTTATTGTAAAGGTTGCATCGATAACTGGGAAGAAGGGAAGGAGCCATTGTTTGTAGAACGGATGTTTTTTCTTACTGTCCACTAATCAAGACTCTTCCAGTAGAATGCATAAGCAAAAAAGAATTCCATTAGAAATGGCGAGCACGGATTAGGATTGACACATTGTGAGATTTTCAACTAAAAATACAACTAAAAAAACATGGCCAAAGACGATTATCAAATTCTCGATTGGGAGTTTTTAACAAGTAAATTCAACTGAATGAGACAACTATTTACATGTTCATTCTGGAAACCTGTTAAATATGTATCTTGTGTGCATTAGAGAATATATAATCAAGAAGCAGATATGGATTTCATCTTCTGTGGCATTTAATTTCACTCTTAATGAATGAAAAAACTAAAATTTATCGAATTCAGACCAGAAGTCAAAAAAGCATATTTCAAGATAGACAATGAGAAAAGTCATCAATTGAGAATAATCTGATTAAGCATCAATTGAGAAAAATCTCAATAAGCATCAATTGAGAAAAATCTCAATAAGCATCATTTGAGAAAAATCTCAATAAGCATCAATTGAGAAAAATCTCAATAAGAATCAATTGAGAAAAATCTCAGTAAGTGTTAGCAGTGGGAAAACAATTTGACGAAAAACAGCTCGAGTTGCGCTCAACAAAAACGCGAGTCGTGAGTATAACGGTTTCTAGGGTTAATTTCTTTTGTCCTCGTTTGGCCACAGGTTATTCCCGTGTTTATAGTGCCTTATTAATTCTGTGCTAATGCAATATTTCGATTAATACTTGCATTTACTCCAGTTTACAATCCAAAGTCCAAAGAAATCAGTCCAATCAATTCAAAACACAAAACGATTTAATTAAAACTGATGCACTAAAAACTATACATGTTTACACAACTAATGCCCAGGTAAGAAGAGAATTATATAATGTTATACAATTATACCACCAGTTGTCAAGATCAAGATACAACATCAATGCTATTTTTAGAATAGCCAAAGTTACATAACATGATGCGTAACGCCACGACGCAACACCTAGTGAAAACTTATACAATCAAAAAGTTTGTAATAAAACTTATTACACACGTATCTCAACGTGAATAAAAGCATCCAATTAATTAATTATACACAACTAATAATGATCAATTTATACACACAAAAACACAAAATCAAAGAACATTGAATAATCGAAAACTACAAGTAAAATATTCTAATAATAAATATTAAACGAGAAACCCCCAAAAATGCAAGATATCCAAACACAAGTAATCAAACCTCATAAATACAAAATAACTCATTATGAGAACCTCGTAAACATGTCTATTGCTCACAATCTCCCTCCATTTTATATGTTGTCACCGTCAAGATATCTTGTCAAAAATTTCATTTTTCCAGCATTTAACCTCTTAGTGAATATGTCCGCTAAGTTTTGTTTAGTCAGAACATAATCAGCCTCAAAAAGTCCTAGATTGTAGTTTTCCCGGATGTAACAAAACTTCAAATCATGATATTTGTTCTTTCCATTGTCCACTACATTCTTCACATTAAACAATGCATCTTGATTGTCAATCAGCAATGTGAACCTCGTTTCAAAAATTGCCCTCATTGGTCTGCAGTGTAGAAACATCTTCTTTAACCAATCAACTCTCGTACCACGTCAGCAGCAGCCAAAAGTTCTGCATCCCTCGTAGCAGTCACCACAAACTTTTGTCGACTCGCTCTTCAGGAGATCGGGCTTGATCCAATAAAACTAATAAAACCCCCATATGATCTTCTGGTGAGCAAACAATTGCCAAGTGAGGCGTCGCTGTAACTAACAAGTTGTGTGTCAGCTTCTTTCTTCAAATAGATGCCTCGTTCTGACGTCGTAAATGTATATCGTAGAAGATGCAATGCCGCAAGCCACAAATTCCTATTTGGCTTGTTAACGTATTGGGCTAATACGTTAGTCAAAAATAAAATGTCTGAGCGCGTATGTCTCGCGACATATAACAATGCTCCAATGACACTCCTTGTCGGAAATTTCTCCAAATCAAAACCCTCATCTTCTACTTGTAGATCCTTGAGATCATAACCCAGCTTCATGGGTTCATAAGCTGGTATGTCATCATGAATAAACTTCTTATAAAGTTTCTCGACATAGGATTTCTGCGATAACTTCAAATCGTCACCAATCTTCAAAACTTCTATTCCTAGGAATTTTTCAATGCTGCCTAATTCCTTCAAATCGTAAATCGTTTTTAACTTCTTGATCTCGTCGTCAATCGTCTTCTGATCTCGTCCTAAAATGATCAGATCGTCAACATAAACTAGCATGATGAGTTTCCAACTCTTGTGGTAAACACATCTGCACATCTTGATGTCATTATATCCTATCTTCTTGAGATCTTCATCAAGCTTCCTGTACCACATCAGACCGCTCTGATGTAGTCCATAAATGGACTTTCGTATCCTCCAAACAATGTTTTGGTCTTTCTTGACCTCATCTGGAACCTCCATGAAGGTTGGTTCATGAAGATCACCGTATGTCAGAATGAGTCCAAGTTTGTGTAATTTGTAAGCTGTTATTATGCTCTTGCCATCTGTACGCAATGATAGTAACTATAATTATAGTTGTCGTTGTTGCCATGGTGTTTTCATTGACGAAACACACACGATCGTAATGCTCGATCGAGGCTGTTGTGTTTCTGCCTGTCGCAGAATAAATTCTCTTGTTTTCTTCTCTATTTATGTCTGCCTTCCTATTTTCCACTGCTGATATTGAACATGGGTTATGGGCCCATGTCTATACCAGCTACCAGATGCTGATTTTACACCAGATAGAGTTAGACTTGCCTTAATGGCTGAAGATTCTAGACAGAGAGAATCTACGAGTTACGGTTCTTCAAACTCACAAACCTCAGGATTATTGGTTAGAAACAATTCTGAGACATCAGGGAGTAGAAATCAACCTCAGCAGTCAAATCGACCTGTCAACTTAGCGGACGTTGTATACTATATCTGTGGTGAGAAAGGCCACTATGCACGAAATTGTCTGAAAAAAACGAGAAATATGCCTCAAGGAAATCCCCAAGTTAAAAGAGGGGGTCAGACTAAATGGCGAGGTCGTCCAAAATTAAGATATGATCGTAAACAAACTTATCCAGCCGAAAAGATGAAAGATGAACCCACTGCACGTGAAGGATGGTACACTCATATGGTAAAAGAAGAAAATCAGCCAGCTTTAAATGCAGAGGGGCAGATAGAATTTCTTCTGGATACAGGCGCTATGCACCATTTTGTTTACGACGAGAGGTTATTTGCTCGTATGTCTCCTGTATCTGAATCGGTCAGATTAGGCAAAGGCGAAATACCTGCAACTGGTATAGGTCTAATATTACTGAATTTGAGTATCGGAAATGGACTGAAATATTTGATGCGTTTGGAAAACGCATACCTCGTTCCGACTATGAGCAAGAATTTAATTAGTTTGGGAACGTTAGCTGAAAGTGGATATAGTTTCACCGGACAAAACGATGAGCTATTTATCACCGTAGAGATACGCACATGTAATATCTATATGTGCGCACTTCCACCCTTGATAAACGACACATATCAAAAGTAGGATTTTAAAAACGATATAATTCACCATGGGAACATAAGATTCAAAATAGTCTGTTCCCATCTTCTGTAGCCGCAGGCGACGAGACGTGCTGACGGTCTGTCCACTTGAGTTTTTCTTCCTCACAAAAACCCATTTTCCTTTGAGGATCTTCGTATTCGTTGGTTTCTTAACTCGTTCGAAAACCCTTCGTGCTTTAAAAGTCTGAAGTTCTTCCTTCATGGCTTTTGTTCAATCTTCAGCATCAGATTGACGCATTGCCTCAGCATAACTTGCAGGGTTATCCTCAATGAGGGAGTTAACTTCAAATTCTTCCATGGGTTCGCATTGTTCAGTCTCATCGTCGACTTCTCCCTCCGTTCCTGTGTTTTCCAAATTGTCATCGTCATCCAAATCCTCTTTCTGCGATCCTTCTTCGTCAGAAACGGAATTGGTGTCAATGTCATTCGTTTTACACAAGTCCCATGAACCATCTTGTTTGTTCTTAACAGACAAATCCAAATTTTCTTCTTGAAAAGGAATTTTTCTGCTCCACAAATATTTCTTAATTTCTTTAGTCGTCAAAAACGTCTTATTGTTGACTTTGTATTTGACATATCGATATCCTTTATGACTTCCAGTTTCTCTTTCCATAATGAATCTTTCATAATTGACTGGTTTCTTAGAAGTTGAAGCTTTGGATGTAGAAGCAACTAGTCCCACTTGTGGCGTTATCACCTGTGGTGTTGTCACCTGTGGTAGAGTCAGTTTGGATGGGAATTTCCTTAACAATTCCTCCTCCTCCTCATCTTCTGGATCAGTGTCCGAAAAGTCCACAATCTCTTTAACTTTCATTTCAACTTCTTTAATCTTCTTTGTCGTACGATCAACACCAGGAAATCGCAATGTCCTCGTGTCATCGAATTTAACATTTGCAGTTTCCACAATCTGTCCAGTCACAGGATTCAGGATTCTGTATCCTCTTGTTTGGATGGCGTAGCCCACCATTACTCCACAATTTGCCGTGTATTCCAATTTCCCTCCTCGTCGTGACTTGGGAATATTATAATAGGCCAAGGAGCCTATTCTCTTAATGTACGAGATGGTTGGTTTCCGTCCATAACGTAGCTTATACGGCGATTTATTGTCCAAAAACCGTAGAGGAAATCGATTCTTGAGGTGGGAGTAGGCACTGACCAATTCTGCCCACAAACCTTTAGGAAAACGTGAGTCGAACAGCATTGCCCTCACTCCCCCCAACACATAGCGATTGGAGCGTTCTACTATCCCATTTTGATTTGGGGAGTAAACGTTAGTCTTCTTGTGTTTGATTCGTTGCTCGTAAGCCATTCCTCGATTTCATGACTACAGAATTCGAGCCCATTGTCGGTTCGTAAAATCTGTAGTTTGACACCAGAAGCTCGCTCCATCCTAGTAATCATATTCTTGATGACCTCGTGAATGTTCTTTTTATCTTCCAAAGGTATTACAGTCAGCCATCTGCTGTAATCGTCCACCATAGAAATAAAGTATTTCTTTCCTCCAGTCGAAATCACATTTGAAAGACCCCACAGATCCATGTAACAAATCTCGCCAAATTTGTTGCTTTTTCTGTGTTGGTTAACTTTTCCATAATGTTGAACACTCTTTGCTCGAGCACAGGAATCACGTTTCAATGCTTCCATTTAGTTTCGATGGCAAACCTCGTACCAATTCGTGTCTTGCCATTTGTAGAATCGTAGATTTATTCAAATGACCCATGCGTTGATGCCATAAATCGAGGGAATTCTTATCAAAGATTCTCTTCGATTTTCCTGTGTCCTCAATCGATTTTGACATGACTTTCGATTTATTTTCTTCGATTTTTGATGATTTTTCATCGTTATTTTTCAAATTTGATGTCTCCTCTGTGTCAAGCATATTTTGGACATCAACATTCGATGAATTATTTCTGCCAAATTGATTTATGAGGAAATAAAGTCCTTGCCTGTTCTCGAACTCCATCATGACTATGTTGTCTTTCTTCTTGACCCTTAGGATTCCATTGTCTCCATCAATGATTCCTTCATGGTCATCGATCCTCGAAACACTGACGATATTCCTCCGACCACGTTTTAAGTAATAAACGTCGTTAAGAGTAACCTTCATCTTTATCCCATCGATGTCGCAGAATAATTCCACTTTGCCAACTTTATCAGTTATACAGGTACTATTAACTGTTGAAAGTCTCTTTGGCTTGGCTTTTCAAATATTCTTGAAAAGTCCCTTCTCGGAGCAGATGTGCAAACCTGCACCCGAGTCCAAAATCCAGGTTTCGTCCGTTTCTTTATCTGATGTCATATAATTTTCGATTAGGAAATCCTCAGCCAGGAGTTCACTGTTTGCATCGTTTATTTTCTTTTTACTCGACTTGTTGGATTCCTTGCTTGGAAACTTCGTATTTTCCATCTTCGTTCGACAATCCTTTGCGTAATGATTTTTCTTTCCGCATCAGAAACACTCAAAAGATTGTCGACCTTTGTTATCTTTTCCATTTTTCTTAAAAGATTATCTTTTCTTCGTGAAATTCGACTTCATTGCCATGACCTCTTCTGTTTTCACTTTTCCTGTGGATGACTTTTCATTCGAGATTCGAACATATTCTGCCATTAATGCAGCTTTGACGTTTGTAAAATTTACCCTTGCCTTTTCCAACCTGTGGTTATTTGGTGTCTTACACCATCGTATTCAGAAGGTAAATTTCGAGCGGGCAAATAGGCAAGAATGTCTTCATCGATTATTTTGCCACAATCCGCCAATTGTCTATTAATTTCGTCCACTCTTGCCAAATAGCATTCCATCTTCTCAGATGGTTTCATCTTCACTGTGATGAGTTTCTCGATGAGAGATTAGATCCTAGAAACTTCCATGACGCAACACCTAGTGAAACTTATACAATCAAAAAGTTTGTAATAAAACTTATTACACACGTATCTCAACGTGAATAAAAGCATCCAATTAATTAATTATACACAACTAATAATGATCAATTTATACACACAAAAACACAAAATCAAAGAACATTGAATAATCGAAAACTACAAGTAAAATATTCTAATAATAAATATTAAACGAGAAACCCCCAAAAATGCAAGATATCCAAACACAAGTAATCAAACCTCGTAAATACAAAATAACTCATTATGAGAACCTCGTAAACATGTCCATCGCTCACAGTAAGCATCAATTGAGAAAAATCTCAATAAGCATCGATTGAGAAAAATCTCAATAAGCATCGATTGAAAAAAATCTCAATAAGCATCGATTGAGAAAAATCTCAATAAGCATCGATTGAAAAAAATCTCAATAAGCATCGATTGAGAAAAATCTCAATAAGCATCGATTGAGAAAAATCTCAATAGGCATCGATTGAGAAAAATCTCAATAAGCATCGATTGAGAAAAATCTCAATAAGCATCGATTGAGAAAAATCTCAATAAGCATCAATTGAGAAAAATCTCAATAAGCATCGATTGAGAAAAATCTCAATAAGCATCGATTGAGAAAAATCTCAATAAGCATC
>JAQFZU010001532.1:0-12954 GCA_034696185.1 Henia vesuviana | reverse complement strand
TAGTTAAGTATTAATTGATTTATTTCTTTAAAATTATGCAAATCTGAGGGGGAGAGGTCCGTAGTACTTCCTTGTTAATTATATTTAGAATATAATTAATAATATTACTTGAACTAAATTTAATATTTATTCAAACATAAGTGACCATTCGAGTAACAAGTGGTAGCAGAGGATAACGTTTTGGCTGCGGGACTGCTTTTTCATCCTTTTGCAAAGATGGCCGACGGAGTGATGTGGCAATTAGGAGTGCTTGCTTTTGAGCTTGTGGGACTCTGGTATTTGATACTAATGTGTGTCCAAACGGTCGGACATTTTGTGCAACGTGCCACGGAAGATTTTAATGGATTTGGAGCCTTGGAGAAAATGACGGAACAATTGAGACGACGGAATGAGCACCTACAGACAGTAACGACTCACGTTATGATTTCGGCCGACGAGATTGACGCCTCGTCATTAGATAATGAATTGGAACATTCACAGGATATTATTCCTAGCCTGGATGGAAGTAGGAATTCGGACAATGTAGTTGCACCAATACGAATGGACGAAAATGGCGTTAGTCATGCAGACACGCCGCGCAACTTGGAAATGGAAAATCAGCGCATGGAGTCCAGCCAAATAAACGGTACTTTCGTTAAAATTAAAAACACCATTCATTGTAAAAGTATGACTGATGATGTGGTAGAAATGGACATTACGAAACAGGATTTATTCGATTACCGCACGCGGATGTATAATGTTCCGTTCTGTGTTTCGTGCTTGGCAGCGCAAGATGGTCACTTGCGGGGACATTGGATTTTGAATACTACTATTGTCAATAATTTTGTTTGTGAACTGGATTTTTTAAGGGACCCGATAGAATTAGAACCAATAGGTCTTTATCATGGACATGCTCCTATCCCGGTCACCACCAGATTTAAAGGTGATGTCGAGATCCACATTAAGGACACATTACAGGAAATACAGATCATTAAATTGAAGGACACGTATTTTATTTCGGAAATATGCATTAACATTGTTTCTGTTCAATTTCTAGTGCAAAACGGATACACGTTACGCTTAGCGGAAGAAGCCAATGCCTTAATCACAAAGGATGGTCGTGAAATACCAATAATATTGTTTCACGACGTCTATGTCATCAACCCAGTAAATATGTCAATCTTAGTGTACAAAAACCCGATAATTATATCAGACAACATATCGAACGAAGCAGCGACTATTGCGACGTTAAATAACAAGTTGGATGTTAATTTGTCAGCGTCACTGGATGATACATCTGAGAAACATACTCGAGCAACCCAAGTAGAGGAGAAAAATCAGCCTGTGAAGGGAAATCATTTCGAAATCACATCGCTAATAGATATGCCAGTGGCGGAATACCCAGATAATATATCCATTACCCTTATAGAAAAAGAAGTAACGTCAAGTCAGTCAACAATAAATACATTTCGGGATGTACAAGATGTCGACCCACACAACGACCTATATGCTGATGAGTGGGTATTGGATAACATAAAGACGTTCGAGCATAGTGGGATATCGTCACCATGGGATGAAGATTATAACAGTGACGAGGACAATATTGAGGACGAATATGATATAGACAACGATTTGTCAGACTGTTTCGACAAGGATATTGAACGTCATAAAGCCGAAGAAGCAGCTTGTGCAGAGTCAACAGACCTTAAACAGTTACCCTTACCCGAAATGTTGTATCATATGCACAATGTGATACATGTTGGTGAAAACGTCATCTTTAAAGATGAAGGACCAGCACAGGAAATGGAACCCTTAAAACAGTCACCTGCGAAATCATATCGACGCGAACGACCTATAAAACTTAAGGAACAGACTCCAATCACGGCCACGATAAAATCCGACAACGAACTTCATATTATGGAAAATACAATGAAAATCGCAGAAAATGACGTCTGCGAGTTTAGAATTAACCACATCCATAATACCAGAAACTCCCATTGAAAAGGACATCAATTTTGACCCAAAAGGTACAACCCATTAGGCATATTTTGGCCATAAGTCATCACATCTGTGGCACTTACGATTGTGTCACGTTTCTGAGGATAGATTACAATTATATTTCAAAACCGGCGCAATTAAAACATCCATAACCCTATCAGAAAAAATGGGTGACTGTAGAGCCTGCGCCATGGAGAAATTAAACGCAAAACCTCCAACCCATTTATTCTCAGAGAGCAGCCAATATGTGATTAATTCATCAACATTATTAGAATTAGTTCATATAGATATAAAAGGTAAATTTAACCCACTATCTATAAACGGAAACTCATTTTATTTGATGATAATCGACGACTACAGCCAATATATGTTTGTTTTCCCGTTAAAGCATACAAAATATGCAATAGATGAATTTCGCGAGTGGAAATCAAACATTGAATGGCAACTACGCAAGAAAATTATCAATATAAAACTTGGTAAACATTCCGACCTACACAGCAAAGACTTTCAAGATTTCTTACGTATGGAACAAATCATCACATTGCCATCGAAAGTGGATAATATGCAAGATGATTTGATCAATCATGTTAGCGAAAACATAAAAATAGGAGTTCGAATGCTACTACATGACGCCTACTTGCCTTATAAATTTTGGGCTTACGCTTTAGAAACATGTATATATATTAGAAACAGAAGTCCCAACCCGATATTAGGAAATATAACTCCGTTCCGCAAATGGCAAAATCTGACACCCGTAGTCAATTACCTCAAACGATTCGGATGTCGAACATTTTGCTGCTTAGATTTAGAAAAACCTGATGTCACTCTCCCAAAAGCTTGGAAAGGCATTTTTATTGGATATTGCGAACGACAAGCAGCATACAAAATCTACAAACCCATTACTGGAAAAACAGTAGTTACCCGGACAGTTAGATTCAATGAAACCTTAGTAGGGTGGTACAAAGCATTTGATATTTGAATTGTAGTGTTAAAGAGTAATTTACATTTCATTAATACCCAATATTACTCTATTATAGTGTTTATTTTATTATTGAAGTTATTATTACTTGTTTTCTAATTGCATAATATTGTTTTTATTAATTCCAGGCATCTCCAAATGTGGAGAATATTGTTGAAAAACAATTATGTTGTTATATAAGTTTAATGTTAATTAGGGAAACGAATTGTTTTGTAACATGCAACAAATATGTGTTAAATCCTTTGTCATTTATTATACTTACCTAAATTTTAGATGCCTGAATAAGCTAATTAGTAAGAGCACTTAAACTTAATAGTAAGTAAGTTTGACAAGCTGTCAAACAATGTGATATTGTTTAATTTTAATTATCGTTGTTAATAAGTAATAACAAGTACGTGATTTGTTTAACATTGACAATATATTTCAAATTACCATTGTATTTAAATTATTTTTTGGATTTATCAAACCCTTTTGGTATTGATCGGATAGGGGGCATTTGTTGAGTATTCGATCAATCCTTACACTGAGAATACTATTATATTCAAATTAAGAGTATAATGTGCTATAATCAAGCGTTTATTTTTATTTGTATTATTGTTAGTTTTCTATTTCTAGGTTAATACAAATTTCATAAGTTACCTACAAGTTACCGTAGAAGAATCTTACCCGTTAATAATGGTCAAACCTACAAGACCTGCTGATACGACATACCCCTAGTGGCGAAGACTGTCACTATCTTTTATTATTTAACTTGACTATCACGTTTTATGTTCTCACTTCTGTACAATATTCATATCATGTAATGTCATCTTATTATAGTGTTACCCATTAGAGAAATACAAGGAATATTATTTTATTTAAGAATGAGTTATTTTATTACTTAAACATTCTTATCTACATTGGAAACATTTACAAAAATTAGCCAAATTGAAATTCGAACCTTCGCGCCGTCAGGTCCCGGGCCCGATCTGGATCATAAAAGCGAGTAACAAAATTATATTAATTCACTCGCGTATACTTAATTATATTTAGAATATAATTAATAATATTACTCGAACTAAATTTAATATTTATTCAAACATAAGTGACCATTCGAGTAACAGTATCCAGTGGAACATTGTTTTCGTTCGGCTTGTTTTGGCCGTCATTCCACTGTACTTGTGGGAATTTAGGAAAATATGGGGTTAGTTGTGATGCGGGTATCGCGTCACAAATATTTTCATCTGAAATTCTTTTTAATTTAAAAGAGTTTCCTCCGTTTAATTTTATTATTTTGTATGGGTCTTCACAAGCATCCGCGATGCCTGAGTGTATCCTTTTCTCAGCATTTGACAACACGTGAGAATTTTTCCAAACTAAGTCGTTAATTTTAAAATTCAAAAATGGAAGTTCTCCTGTATACTCTCGCGTGTGATCTCGCATATCTTGAATATGAGACCACATATGCATATAAGTGTTTCTTATGCTTTGCTCAAGTTTGTGCACATAAATGTGTGGGTTTTTGGGGTCAATGGATAACACAGATTCAGGATTCTATGATCCCATGGTACACGTAACTCACGTGCAAAATTTAGGTAGGCTGGGGAAAAGCCTCTGGTTCTGGAAATAGAGGATAGAACACTAAACGCAATCTCGCGTAAATATTCATCCCATTTACTGTGGACATCCGTGAAAATTGCTAGTGCATATTTAATGTCACAGTTTAATCTCTCTACGGGGTTTGCTTGTGGGTGGTAGGGAGATGTCTTTTTTGCAATTATTCCGAATTTTTCACAAAATTTGTTATACACATGAGATATAATTTGGCGTCCATTATTGGAAATAATTTTCCTAGGAAAACCATAACGCAATGCTGTGTCATATAGGCACTCGGCTATACATTTGGCAGTTGGTTTACGTAATGGATAAATTTTTGGCCACCTAGTTGCCATATTCATAATAACCAATATGTACGAATTACCATGTCAAGAAGTGGGTTTGGGACCCATTAAATCAATGCTCCAACAATCAAATGGTAAATAAGGGCCCAAATTTGTGGCATTTAACAATGTTTTTTGCTTGGGTTTACAGGCTTGGCACCTTTCGCAATGTTTTACAAATCGACGAATGTCTGTGTGCATGTTAAGCCAAAAATAAATTTGCTTTGCTTGGTATTGCATACGAACAACTCCTACGTGACTCCCAAGGGGGTGTCCATGCAATAACCACAGAATTGGATTTTTTAATCGTTCTGGGATGACTATTTTAAGGGCATTTTCCTCCTCAGACATGTCATCCTGTAAATTAGGGTGATGTTTGACTAACAAACCATCTTCGAGGGTATATTTAGATGCCACGGCGCTAAATGATTTTTTCTGTCGCACCGAATTTATATCATCTGGAACTGTTTGATTTTCTATAAAATCTATCCATTTTTTGCAAAACTTGTCTCTCTGTTGATGGGATATTATTTCATCACGTAATGGTACTTCACTCTGTGTGTGTTTGGTTACGGTAGCGATAAACGCTCGTAACTGAAGTTCGCGAATTTCACGATCCTTTTTGGATTCAAGGGTTGGGGAGGCGTCGGTTGGTAAGTTTAAAAGGAATCGATTGTTCCAGTGAGCGAAATACGCTGTATCTGTGACTTTATTGATTGGGGTGGGTAACTCATTGGGCTTTGGGATCACCCATTTTATAGGTTCTCCGGGACAAAAGGAAAGGTGAGTATCGTCGTCACTAGTTTCATCAGGTTGGATAATCGATTCAATCGGAGCACGCGATATCGCGTATGCCACGACGTTATATACACCGGGTTTATACTCAATCTCCATGTCATTTGCCATGAGTTCTAACTGCCATCGAGCCAGTCGGCCAGATGGTTCTTTCAGTGACATCAACCATTTTAACGCCTGGTGGTCAGTCTGGACTACAAATCTGGTAAATTCCAAATATTGACGACATTTGCGTATCGCCCACATTACTGCTAGGCACTCTAATTCCGTAGCAGAATAATTCTTTTCTGCTGCCTACAGCTTTCTACTAAGAAATAAACAAGGGGTAGGGGTAGGTTTACCACCGATTTCTTTCAGTTGAATCAACGCTGCTCCAAGACCAACATAACTTGCATCAGTCATCAGCGTAAACTTCTTGTTTAAATCAGGAAGAGGCATGGTTCCAACATTAGCAAACAATTGCTTAATTTCTATGAATGCGAATTCGCATTCATTGGTCCAAATAAATTCTTTATCCTTAGCCAATAAATTGGTAATGGGAATAGCAATCGTCTCATAATTCGGTAAAGTATGATTAAAAAAATTAACCATGCCCAAAAATCGTTGTATGCCTTTTACATCTTCTGGGGCTGGATAGTCTGCGATTGCGCGGACTTTATCAGGGTCTAGCAAAAGTCTGCTAACTCTGATATTATATCCTAGGAATTTCAATTCCTTTCTACAGAATTTGCTTTTAAGGGGGTGGACATGTAAACCAACTTTCTTGAGTCGTTCCAAGACGATCTCAATGTGTCGTATGTGCTCTTCGAATGTGTTTGACACGATGACAATGTCATCCAAGTAGGCCCAAGCGAATTGATGCAATGCATCATTTAATATTTGCTTAATTAATTGCTGAAATGTAGCGGGGGCATTTACTAGTCCAAAAGGCATCACATTAAACATTAATCTGCCCAGAAGTGAATAAAATGCAGTTTTAATTCTATCCTCGGGTCTTAATTCAATTTGCCAATACCCTTTTGACAAATCTAACGTACTGACCCAGCCAAAATGTCCTAATTCGCGTAGAATTGCTTCAATGGACGGCATTTGGATCGGATCTACGACTGTTACTGCGTTAAGGGGTCGGTAATCAATACACAGGCGCGGTTTGCTGCCTGCACGCATAACTAAAACTATCCGCATGGCGAATTCGCTAGTCGCACGGGATACTGTACCTGAATCTAGAAGTTCCTGACAGTTTTTTGATTAACTCCCTCTTCTGCGGATTAAGTCGGGGAATTCCAGGAATGGGTTATTGGGTTTGGCTGGATGCGTAACCTTCGCATCAAGTCGTTTCCAGTTAGAAAAAGGTTGGAATTTTGTGGAATCACAATTAATGGGTGAGTAACTCTACTGTGGGTCCATCGCATCGGTATACTTTTGACGCCGTGGGGTTCAACGACACCGTCTGCTGTGTCAATCCTAAGATTTTTATTGACAGGCTTCATTTGTGGGGTTAAGCCTCTTCTGCGAATTTATACGGAATTCTGATCGGTTTATCGGTGGTGAGGATAATTTCGTGCTGCACGAAGTGGGTTCGACCGGGTCTTTTGTTGAGGGTCGACTCATAACGACGTAAAAGCTTTTCTAACATCGTGGCCTCGCTTAATTGAAGTTTTGCTTCTTCAACCAAAGTCTCGATTACATTTGAACGTTGTAGTTTGGCGCTGAAAGCCTTAAAATTGTAGTCTTGTACGAACTTCTTTAAGTTAGTCTGCCATTCATCTTTGGCATCGTTTTCTTTGGAGAAAACAGGGGGTTTTGGGAGTTCTTGAGTTGTCTCATCATTAATAAAATCCCAGGAATGGGTTATTGGGTTTGGCTGGATGCGTAACTTTCGCATCAAGTCGTTTCCAGTTAGAAACAGGTTGGAATTTTGTGGAATCACAATTAACGGGTGAGTAACTCTACTGTGGGTCCATCGCATCGGTATACTTTTGACGTCGTGGGGTTCAACGACGCCGTCTGCTGTGTCAATCCTAAGATTTTTATTGACAGGCTTCATTTGTGTGGTTAAGCCTAATTCTTCAACCAATTTATGCGCTATATAACAGCGGTCTGCGCCTGAATCCAGGGTGCCTATTAATTTAGTACCTCTGACAACCAATGGGAGTAGCGATAATTGCTCATCTTCCATCTGGCATTTATGAGCTGTGAGCCTTCGCTTTTTAGGGGGTTTGCTGTCTACACATTGGGGTAGTGCGTCACACCATGAATTAGACTCTTTAGTAGCGGGTTTGCTACTTGGAGCTTTATTAATGACTTCTGGGGTTGATTTGGAAGTTTGAGTCGTTAATTCCTTGATCTGTCGATTAATCATATCGTTTGGGAGGGGTTTCTGAAGTCTTGGCGGGCGAGCCGACGCCTACTTTTACGCCGTCGTCTGCTGCAACGAGTTTTTTGAAAGCAATTTACCTAAATCTGCAATTTGTGTACGCAGATCGTCCATCTCCTGCCGCTTCAGAGGTTTCTGAGGACACTCACGTGACCAATGACCTGATTTACCACAGGTAAAACATGCCTCGAGTCCTGGCTTGGACTTGGAATTGTCGCTAGTTTTGTCGGTTGACCATCGAGAACCTCGACTTCCTGAGTCCTTAGGCTTCTCCTCAGTTTGGTTTTCTTTTCTCGACTCTTGACGGGTGGACGGCGCATCTTGGGTCAGTGTGCCGGGGCTGTTTGTGTGAGATACAGTCTATTGACGTACTGCTCGCCATCTTCGTCAACGAAATGAATTGGGTATTTAGGTTCGCTTTCTTTCGCTTCGTTAGAATCTTCTGAACCACTTGGTGACTATCAGTGGTACTCGCTGTGGTAGTCACGTACGCTTTACTGTGTGTTTTTGGGGTGGAATGTGGGTTGGACTTCTCAGTGTCTCGTGTTCGAGTTTGGGGTTGACTCAACGCATACCGCCACAGTAGGCGGAGAAATCCGTCCGTTGACTTTCCAGCTGTTTTTATTTGTTTTCGGTACTCCTTTCTAGCGGCTTTCTCACTTGCTGATAGAGTAGCTTGGTAGGACATATCAATTTCGAGAGTGTGGGTTTGGAGAAAAGTCTTCAGTTGGTCGTAAGACCTGCTCATGGGTAAACGAGCTGCTTGCAATACTTGTTGGGAGTGGACTGTTAATCAACTGGTTATCATTGCCTCCTTGCTGTTATCAGTAAAGGGGCAGGTTAAACCGTCTAATACCACCTTTGCAACGGGTTACATATTCTCAAATATCTTTTCTTGGCAGTTGTCGTAGATCCCGAACACGTTTTTGTTTTTTGGTTTCATTTTCTCCGAAGTCAATAATATATTGTCGGACGAAACTGCGCCAATCGGTAAATTTATGTTTTTTGCACCTTTCGAGTGCGTGCCCTCCCTGTCAATACGCCTGACATTCCATGTTGTACCATGTAATTTAAGTCGACGCTGAGTTCGTTTGCGACTCGCACGATCTGGTCGAGCCCTCTAGTGTCGGCTTTCCATGTACCATCGAACTTAGGCGGATTTGCTAAAGCCCATTTTATACTTTCCGATGTTGCGGGGCGTGGAATGTATTCCTTGTCATACCTATCGCAAATAGCACTAACTGCTGACATTATAAACTATTTCAAGCCATCTATTCACAGTTCAAATTTCTCGGGTTCTATCTCAATGCTTAAAAATTAATTAAAGAATCAATCAAAAATTTATATCCCGGACAGGCCCCTCTGTGCCGCGCTCCCACTTCCTTCGATCCTAAAATTCGTCGGGGAGTGGTTTCAGTCGTCGGCGAGTTCGTTCGTACGAACTCACGTGGTATTGAGATTGGTTGAGAAGAAAAAACCTTACTCGTTTGAACTGAGAAAACTACTGCTAACAGTTTATTTCTAATATATACAGTCAAGGTCTTTACACATGGGATTTGTAAATGACAATTAATAACGGATAATTGCAAGTGCGCAATTATCTAAATTACTTTACGAAATACAGCACTAGACTGCAAGAGACGCGAGTCTAGGTTGGGTAAGGAAAACAGTACGGAGCAAGGGAGCTCTGCGCTTCCGCAGCTCAACAGTGGGGGATAAAGATTACTTTTCCCAAGCGGTATTGCTCAGTCTTCCTACCGGTGTCTGGAAGTTCCGGGGTCGTCCTGTCCATGAGCGCGGGTGGCCTCGCTTAATTGAAGTTTTGCTTCTTCAACCAAAGTCTCGATTACATTTGAACGTTGTAGTTTGGCGCTGAAAGCCTTAAAATTGTAGTCTTGTACGAACTTCTTTAAGTTAGTCTGCCATTCATCTTTGGCATCGTTTTCTTTGGAGAAAACAGGGGGTTTTGGGAGTTCTTGAGTTGTCTCATCATTAATAAAATCCCAGGAATGGGTTATTGGGTTTGGCTGGATGCGTAACTTTCGCATCAAGTCGTTTCCAGTTAGAAACAGGTTGGAATTTTGTGGAATCACAATTAACGGGTGAGTAACTCTACTGTGGGTCCATCGCATCGGTATACTTTTGACGTCGTGGGGTTCAACGACGCCGTCTGCTGTGTCAATCCTAAGATTTTTATTGACAGGCTTCATTTGTGTGGTTAAGCCTAATTCTTCAACCAATTTATGCGCTATATAACAGCGGTCTGCGCCTGAATCCAGGGTGCCTATTAATTTAGTACCTCTGACAACCAATGGGAGTAGCGATAATTGCTCATCTTCCATCTGGCATTTATGAGCTGTGAGCCTTCGCTTTTTAGGGGGTTTGCTGTCTACACATTGGGGTAGTGCGTCACACCATGAATTAGACTCTTTAGTAGCGGGTTTGCTACTTGGAGCTTTATTAATGACTTCTGGGGTTGATTTGGAAGTTTGAGTCGTTAATTCCTTGATCTGTCGATTAATCATATCGTTTGGGAGGGGTTTCTGAAGTCTTGGCGGGCGAGCCGACGCCTACTTTTACGCCGTCGTCTGCTGCAACGAGTTTTTTGAAAGCAATTTACCTAAATCTGCAATTTGTGTACGCAGATCGTCCATCTCCTGCCGCTTCAGAGGTTTCTGAGGACACTCACGTGACCAATGACCTGATTTACCACAGGTAAAACATGCCTCGAGTCCTGGCTTGGACTTGGAATTGTCGCTAGTTTTGTCGGTTGACCATCGAGAACCTCGACTTCCTGAGTCCTTAGGCTTCTCCTCAGTTTGGTTTTCTTTTCTCGACTCTTGACGGGTGGACGGCGCATCTTGGGTCAGTGTGCCGGGGCTGTTTGTGTGAGATACAGTCTATTGACGTACTGCTCGCCATCTTCGTCAACGAAATGAATTGGGTATTTAGGTTCGCTTTCTTTCGCTTCGTTAGAATCTTCTGAACCACTTGGTGACTATCAGTGGTACTCGCTGTGGTAGTCACGTACGCTTTACTGTGTGTTTTTGGGGTGGAATGTGGGTTGGACTTCTCAGTGTCTCGTGTTCGAGTTTGGGGTTGACTCAACGCATACCGCCACAGTAGGCGGAGAAATCCGTCCGTTGACTTTCCAGCTGTTTTTATTTGTTTTCGGTACTCCTTTCTAGCGGCTTTCTCACTTGCTGATAGAGTAGCTTGGTAGGACATATCAATTTCGAGAGTGTGGGTTTGGAGAAAAGTCTTCAGTTGGTCGTAAGACCTGCTCATGGGTAAACGAGCTGCTTGCAATACTTGTTGGGAGTGGACTGTTAATCAACTGGTTATCATTGCCTCCTTGCTGTTATCAGTAAAGGGGCAGGTTAAACCGTCTAATACCACCTTTGCAACGGGTTACATATTCTCAAATATCTTTTCTTGGCAGTTGTCGTAGATCCCGAACACGTTTTTGTTTTTTGGTTTCATTTTCTCCGAAGTCAATAATATATTGTCGGACGAAACTGCGCCAATCGGTAAATTTATGTTTTTTGCACCTTTCGAGTGCGTGCCCTCCCTGTCAATACGCCTGACATTCCATGTTGTACCATGTAATTTAAGTCGACGCTGAGTTCGTTTGCGACTCGCACGATCTGGTCGAGCCCTCTAGTGTCGGCTTTCCATGTACCATCGAACTTAGGCGGATTTGCTAAAGCCCATTTTATACTTTCCGATGTTGCGGGGCGTGGAATGTATTCCTTGTCATACCTATCGCAAATAGCACTAACTGCTGACATTATAAACTATTTCAAGCCATCTATTCACAGTTCAAATTTCTCGGGTTCTATCTCAATGCTTAAAAATTAATTAAAGAATCAATCAAAAATTTATATCCCGGACAGGCCCCTCTGTGCCGCGCTCCCACTTCCTTCGATCCTAAAATTCGTCGGGGAGTGGTTTCAGTCGTCGGCGAGTTCGTTCGTACGAACTCACGTGGTATTGAGATTGGTTGAGAAGAAAAAACCTTACTCGTTTGAACTGAGAAAACTACTGCTAACAGTTTATTTCTAATATATACAGTCAAGGTCTTTACACATGGGATTTGTAAATGACAATTAATAACGGATAATTGCAAGTGCGCAATTATCTAAATTACTTTACGAAATACAGCACTAGACTGCAAGAGACGCGAGTCTAGGTTGGGTAAGGAAAACAGTACGGAGCAAGGGAGCTCTGCGCTTCCGCAGCTCAACAGTGGGGGATAAAGATTACTTTTCCCAAGCGGTATTGCTCAGTCTTCCTACCGGTGTCTGGAAGTTCCGGGGTCGTCCTGTCCATGAGCGCGGGTGGCTGCTGTATACAGACCGATGCCGTTGGCTTCTGTCGTGTCTAGAGAATTTGTGTTTCGGTCATGGTCCCAATCAATGCGTCGCTGCGCTGACTCCGCTGTCTCTAGCTCCGGTCACTCCTAGCTATGGGTTCGGCTTAGGCTTGACTGTGGGGCTCTTGAGATCCTGGAGTTTCTGGTTGTTGGGGGGTTTGTATGACTGTGTCGATCCCGTCCTCAGGATTGACACTGGTCCCCTTGGTCCTGGCGGTGGAGGTGAGCAAGACAGGGGGTTCCCCTTTGGAAAGGGCGCTTTTGATCTTGTTGTCGTGCCAGCGTAGCTTCGAGGGGGGTTGGATGACCGGTGTCTACTCACAAAAGGAACTGGTGTTCCGCTTAGCTAAAGGGGGTGGGCAGTGCCCGATGCTGGGTTAGTCAACGCGCACAAGGTGGGACTTATACCCGTGAAGGGTTAAGCAGTTAGTCCCTAGAGAGGCCGGTGTCCCGGCACGCGACCTGGGCTTATGTGCAGTGCCCAGTTGCGTCCTCTCTATTCTCTGGTGTCCAACGCTGACCAATGGTCAGC